>CANNZV010004960.1:0-32930 GCA_947561585.1 Caprella mutica
GTACATCATCACAGTGACTCTTTTCTCTGATAGTACATCACCACAGTGACTTTTTCTCTGACAGTACATCAATACAGTGACTCTTTTTTTTGACAGTACATCACCACAGTGACTCTTTCTCTGATAGTACATCACCACAGTGACTCTTTTCTCTGGATAAGTACATCACCACAGTGACTCTTTTCTCTGATAGTACATCACCATAGTGACTCTTTTCTCTGATAGTGCATCATCTCAGTGACTCTTTTCTCTGATAGTACATCATCACAGTGACTCTTTTCTCAGATAGTATATGAACAATTGCGTTCAGTTTTAGATTTGTTATTCCTCCACTCTAGTCTGATTGGACCCATCCATCTAGCAATACTTTGGTAACCAGTTTGCATAATGTGGAAACTTCTTCCGATGATCTATTGGAGAGATGTTAAATTTGAATGAGCGAACATATATTTGAACTTTCTGACAGAGTGGCAAGGTTCTTTCTCCATCTTTTCCATGCCATACTTCCTCATGTTTTAGGAGAAAGTTTCTGAGCTACAAAATCGAAGAAGATTGATGCTGTATAATTTCGCAGTTTGGAAATACACTAAAAATTTAATTCAAACTACATATTTCAAAATAAATTGAAAATATAGCTAAATAAGCTCGGGAACCTAATTTTTTCAATTATGTTAAAGAAAATTAGCGAAATGGCTTCAATATAATAATAAGAATTACATATTATAACATAATTTTGTCTTGATTTCAATTTGATTTTAGCGACATCTTTTTCAACAGATAATTTAGCGTTTTTTGTTTGTTATGTAACCTATTTTGTAAACCTAAAAATTCTATTACTTGATGTTCAACATTTTCGCCAAAAAATATACAAGGAACTACATATATTTTGTAAATCTCTTAATATATTTAATTTTAATTAGTTATAATTATAAGACATGGTTGAGCTGAACATTCAGATAGTAAATACTGAAAAATGAGTGTTTTATTGTTGGAAAAGTATTAATAAAGAATATAGAATACCATTTTTAAATTATCATTACATTATGTATTTTTTTTTGATAAATCTTACTTCAATGAATCTTGACATTTTATTTAATTATTCAACTTATATTTGTCAATAGCATCTGTATAATATTAAAAAATTAACATGCACTAAATAAAAACAATTATTGTAAATTAATATAAATTGTTCAGCATTAAACTTTACTATTTTAATGAACTAAAACTATGAATATTTTAATGAACTAAAACTATAAATACTTTAATTAATAATTTCTCTAAATAGAAAATCTCGATTTAAATATCTCATAAAAGTAAACATCTTATTAGTTTTCTTTGTCGTATTTAAAAGAGAAACCTAATAACAACTGCTATCATCTTATTCATAACCAACCAATAAAGTGTTGCAAGCCCCCCCCCCCCCCCCCCTCCATCATCTTCCCCCCTCTCCACCATGATACTTTTAATATTAAAGCACCAGAGGCAATTATTGCAGTAATTAAACACTCAACGGTAATCACTAATTAATTAACAGCTAATTATTCGATGAAGTAATTGATGTGATGGTGAATTCATTCATGGAAATGGATGTTCATTGGGAAGAATATGCTTTGTTCAATATTGTACCTGTAGTAAACTTAATATTAAATAAAAGAGGGTAAATAAAAATAAGATAGAAGTAGGTATTTTTTAAATTCGTATTTTGTATAGTTAATAACTAAGTGTTACTCATAACTCACCGTTACTCATTACTCACTGTTTCTCACAACTCACTGTTTCTCACAACTCACAGTTATTCATTACTCACTGTTTCTCACAACTCACTGTTTCTCACAACTCACAGTTATTCATTACTCACTGTTACTCATAACTCACTGTTTCTCACAACTCACAGTCACTCACTCACCACTGTTTAATTTATTACAAGTTTGTGTTTTTTGTCTGCAGGCTCATTCCAATTTCTCTCCACAGGTTTATCTTATCTTTCTGCAGTGACCGGTGTACTAATATCTTCTTTTGAACTTTAATCAATCTGTCACTCCAAGTGAAGTCTGACCCATAGGGAATAGGAATCCAAAGACTCCATTCCAATTACTTACTCCCCCTCAAGAGAATATTGCTTATAAATATCAAAGCATCAAAATAAAAATAGATATATTTAATTTTCGAATAATTGATTTGTGATGATTATTTATAGAAGCAGTCAATCTAACATTAATTATAAGAAATATATAAATATATTAACTGCTACGATTAGTTTAAATTGTATAGTGCCATCAATAACTTGGGCAACTACTATAGAGCTCCTCTATAGTGATCGTTGAGTCCAGAGTAAGAGAACTACCTTGAATAGTGAACATATTCTCATTAGGCAGCTTTGAATGGCCATTACACTAAATCAAGGCAGACTAAATAAAATCTGTTCACTATACTGGATAGTTCTCTTACTCAAATAGAACTCTATACATTCACAATAGAGGAGTCCACTCTTGAGGAGTTCTACTGTACCAAGTTTTATTTTAATTAATTAACTTCAAACATCCACTAGAGTATCTTCAGTTATTTATACACACAGTGCCATGGCACCATCACATCACACAGACTTACCTGGGAATCTTTAACTCCTTTGATATCATGATTTGCTCCAAATCAAGCCACAGGGTCTCATAAAGCACAGGAATATCCTCTCCTGGCACTTTATGACACCAAGATGTTCTGCTCAGTCTGTAGCAACGAGAGTTATTCGACAGACCCATGCAGGGGAATTCTTCTGACCAATGCAGGGGAATTCTTCAGACCAATGCAGGGGAATTCTACAGACCAGTACAGGGTAATTCTTCAGACCAATGCAGGGGGATTCTTCAGACCAATGCAGGGGGATTCTACAGACAAGTACAGGGTAATTCTTCAGACCAATGCAGGGGGATTCTTCAGACCAATGCAGGGGAATTCTTCAGACTAATGCATGGAAATTCTTCAGACCAATGCAGGGGAATTCTTCAGACCAATGCAGGGGGATTCTACAGACCAATGCAGGGGAATTCTTCAGACCAATGCAGGGGAATTCTTCAGACCAATGCAGGGGAATTCTACAGACCAGTACAGGGTAATTCTTCAGACCAATGCAGGGGAATTCTACAGACCAGTACAGGGTAATTCTTCAGACCAATGCAGGGGGATTCTTCAGACCAATGCAGGGGAATTCTACAGACAAGTACAGGGTAATTCTTCAGACCAATGCAGGGGGATTCTTCAGACCAATGCAGGGGAATTCTTCAGACCAATGCAGGGGAATTCTTCAGACCAATGCAGGGGGATTCTACAGACCAATGCAGGGGAATTCTTCAGACCAATGCAGGGGAATTCTTCAGACCAATGCAGGGGAATTCTACAGACCAGTACAGGGTAATTCTTCAGACCAATGCAGGGGGATTCTTCAGACCAATGCAGGGGAATTCTTCAGACTAATGCATGGAAATTCTTCAGACCAATGCAGGGGGATTCTACAGACCAATGCAGGGGAATTCTTCAGACCAATGCAGGGAAATTCTACAGACCAATGCAGGGGAATTCTTCAGACCAATGCAGGGGAATTCATCAGACCAATGCAAGGGAATTCTTCAGACCAATGCAGGGGGATTCTACAGACCAATACAGGGGAATTCATCAGACCGATGCAGGGGAATTCTTCAGACCAATGCAGGGGGATTCTTCAGACCAAAGCAGGGGAATTCATCAGACCAATGCAGGGGAATTCTTCATACCAATGCAGGGGGATTCTTCAGACCAATGCAGGGGGATTCTTCAGACCAATGCAGGGGAATTCTTCAGACCAATACAGGGGAATTCTTCAGACCAATGCTGGGGAATTCTTCAGACCAATGCATGGATATTCCTCAGACCAATGCAGGGGAATTCTTTAGACCAATACAGGGGAATTCTTCAGACCAATGCTGGGGAATTCTTCAGACCAATGCATGGATATTCCTCAGACCAATGCAGGGGAATTCTTCAGACCAATGCAGGGGGATTCATCAGACCAATGCAGGGGAATTCTTCAGACCAATGCAGGGGGATTCTTCAGACCAATGCAGGGGGATTCTTCAGACCAATGCAGGGGAATTCTTCAGACCAATACAGGGGAATTCTTCAGACCAATGCTGGGGAATTCTTCAGACCAATGCATGGATATTCCTCAGACCAATGCAGGGAAATTCACCTCAGGAATTTCTTCTTCTTCGCCTAAAGTCTCATAGAATGTTAGTTGATGACTGCTGTGAATAAATATAGTCATAACATTTTGGTTTTTAATGATGAGTTTTGGATGATTTTAATGAGCTAAAATTTGTGTCATAGTTATTAAATTAATTTCTTTCATCCAATTTGACGGATAAGCAATGAAATGATGACACATTTAGGTGAAAGAATCAATTTGGTCTTAAAGTATTTAAATATTGAACATATATCACCCCTTATAATAAGATTAGGGCCGGGGCCTCCCTAATCTTTACAATTTCATTCATATTTATTAATAAGGGGCCACATGACCCGAGAAAGCACAATGCTTCATGGGTAACCAAAAATTAAAGATCAAAAAAATGGAAAAAAAGAAACACACTATGATAAAATACAAACAAAGAATATATATACACATTTCAATCATTCTACATTAACCGTATACAACAACATATAGTTACAGTACATTATGCTTCCAATAGCATTTTTTAATTTCAGGTTTCAATTAAATATTAAGTCCTATAAGATATTTGAAGGCAAGTAGAATTATATATTTTCTAAATAATTTATTATACTGGGCATACTGGGACAAAGGTCTATCAAACACTTTGGCACTATACTCATAAATGACAGATAGGTTTTATACCTTAATTAACCAATCAATTGATAATATAAAAATTTGAAATACAATAGAAATCATTCATTATATATTATATAGCTATCTGGTATGTTTTAAATAGTATTTAAGTAATATGTTCTATACGAATCAATATTACAAAAAGTTGGAACACTATTTTATGCCTAATCTTTTTTCGGGTAAGTTTCAAGTTCCGGACGGTTTTACATTTTCGGTCGCATAAGAAGAAAGCATATAGTAATTGTTAATTTACTTTTGTTTTAATTAGTATCTATGATACCTGCAGGTATCGAGGATACCATTTGAAATATATAAAGTTTAAATAATATTTTATTTATTTCTTGTATACGTGTCAAAAACTATGGAGCCGTGCGATAACTTAGAACTTCCCCATATCATGTAGTATTATTCTGTAGTATGATATTTGTGTGTAATATAGAAAAAATAATTACCATTTTCTTTTGGATTTATGATGCAGTTAACATGAATTTATTTTCTATTTCACATATCTATTATAACAGATATAACCGACTTGATTAACAATTAAATCTTAACTAATGTGAATAACCCTCATTAACCTTATTTAACGTAAATAGTAATTGAACTTTCAGTTCGATTAACAATAGTTAAAATGCTAACATAGATAAATCTTCCCGAGCTTTTATTATTTGATTGCAGAATTTAAGTGGTTCCAATTTAACAATATTCACCAGAAGTAACTCTTGCAACTTGTTAATTTAAAGCTAATATGATTTCGTATTAGATACTTCATTAAAATCAATATATATTAATTTACTGAAAATCTTTCATATATTAAAACTTACTCAGAATTAATATGAATGATAATTTCGAAACTACACACGAGTTATTTATTGAAATTCTGTAATAAATTTTCAATTTCTATAATTCAAAGCTCATAATACTTCAATAAATATATATTGCAATGTTCAAGTACTCAATGAATCCTCTATGAACTTTATTAAGACATGATATATTACATAAAAAGAAAATATATATAATATGGGATATATTTTATATTAACATATTCTGGTTAGTCGTTTCAATTTAAGCAGTTTTTTTTGAGTTATTCTAATAACTTGTTTAAATTCAAGTGATAATATCTATTTTTTTATATCATAAATAGATATATTCTACTTACCTGACATAATATATACAAGGATATTTGTAATATAAATACCAAAAAGGATAATTAATTAGGATATTAAATAGGTTAATTATAATGATCCCGAGTATATTCATCTAAAAGGTTAAAACATTCAGTTAATTGCAGGTTTCACTCTTTTTTTTTACTGTTTCGTTCAAGTTTTTCTGGCGTGATTTTCTATTTCATATTCGCACGTAAACCTAATTAACGAACAACAGGTTTCTGAGAGTATATAATATGTACACATAGTGAAATTGAAAGTAGAGTGTTGTCCTACAAAGGACTGCATATAAACTTATATGATTTATAAAATTCAACTAATCTATAAAGAATTTATAGATATACTAAATCACAACTCAGTTTAATTAATTACCAAACGGTAACAAGAAATTTATAATTGTCACTCCTTGATTATAAATCTCATTTTCTATGAGTTATATTGAAAGAAAATTTGTTTTAGAATTAGAGTCACAGTTCATAGTCCCTATTCTATAAACTGTGGTTAAAGTACTGTATAAACCTATTATCAAACAGTGTTTGTAACGGTGTTGAAAGTTTAAAGTAGGGAATTTATTATAGGTTTTACAATCTAACCATAGCTTAACTCTAACTCAGTGTAGGTGAGTAATTAATAGATACTTAGATTTATATATTTATTGTGCTACATTGAATGGACAGCAATCTTATGCTCTATGAAATAATTTTGGAAGAAGGGTACTAAGTTTCAAGTTATTGGTACGTTCTACATTTTTGGCAAGTGGTGAGTCAGTGACCAAAATAATATCGCATCTTGCAGGACGGTCATATCCTTATTTTTTCTTCACGTTACTGGCAATCTGGCGTCAGTTCAATGGAGAAAAGATAAAACTGAAAAAAATAAGGTTTTAAACCGTCTTCCTTAGCGTCCTGCAATCGCTGCAACACTTCCTCTCTCTAGAGTAGTTTATCATAACTCTATGACTGAAACAAAATCAGGTTTTAAGCGTCCTGCAGTCGCTGCACAACTAGCTTTCTCTAGTATATAATATTATTACTCTATGATTTTCGGACACGTCCGAAAAGTAAATAAAATAATTATTATTTAACTTCTATTAAAATTGGTATCATGAAAACCAATTGAAATAAAGGTTAATATATAGAGATTTGTACGTGTTCGAGAATATGGAACCGTGCGATATCACGGAACTAACCTAAAATGGGATATGTTGAATATTTGAACCAATTGCTTCTAATAACCTCATCTGGATTATAATTTTGATGCTTCTGACAGTTACCGTGAATTAATCACAAGGAATTGTCTCCGTTTTCTATGTCTAAGAACAGTTCTTATTTCGAGATATGACTCGAAATAAGGACCATTTTTATTAAAGTGAGTTGTACTTAAAGCGAGGTCTGCCTGTATAGTGAATCATCCTGATAAGTAGAGTCTTGTATGATGATCTACCCTACGTAGTGAACATGAAAGTTGTATATGCATATTAGTTATATTTCATGAAAGAGAAGTTTTACCAGTAGAACTTCTCGTGACCGGACAATTGCCACCCGCGGACAATTGACTCCCCCGGACAATTGCCACCCAAATATTAATTATCAGGCCACTTAACTTTAAAAATGGAGATGAAATGTGTACATTATTTTTGTACGATTAATTATTATTTGTATACATTATAAGATAAGAAAATTCATTACACATTTAATATTTTCCTTTTTAAGTGACTGCATTCACAGAGTAGCTTTTGTGCATCCATGAGCATTGTCACCCACGTTGGTAGATTACTTTGTTCATGGAGCCACTTTCCTTTCTGACTGCTTCTTCAAGTCCCTTGTATTTAATTTCCTTTTGATGTCAATGATATAGTCATTAGTAAACCAAATTTCTGGAGCAGACGATATTCCATTAATGGAATTAAAATATTTAATTTAATCGCCCGGAATAGGTCTTTATTTATAAGTATTTGCTAAAGGAAAAACAATAGTTATTTATATTACTACCCAGTAATATAATTTACAAGTTAAGAATCCTAAAAAAAAATATTATTAGGGATGTGACAATATGTTTTTAAAATCCTAAATCCTGAAAATGTTATAGACGAAGGGAATTAAACAGTTTTGAATCGTTCAAAAGAAGTGGTATAAAGTATTTAATAACATAAGATTTAAAAAATATTATATTTAAAAAGCACATTCAGAAACCGAATAATATTTTTTTTTATCTTATAATGTATATAATTAATAATTAATCGCACAACAATAATATACATATTTTATCACCATTTTTAAAGTTAAGTGGCCTGATATTCATTATTTGGGTGGAAATTGTCCGGGGGTGTCAATTGTCCGGGGGTGGCAATTGTCCGGGTGGCAACTGTCCGGGGGTGGCAATTATCCGCGGGTGGCAATTGTCCGCGGGTGGCAATTGTCCTAGCACCAGAACTCGTCTATAATGAAGTCATGTGTAGTGAACCATCCTTATTTTTAAAGTCATGAAAAATGAAATACGTAGTATAATGAATTTATTTAAGAATGAATGAAAAAGTTGTGTGTAGTCTGCCATGAGAAGACCAGTTTTCTATTCAACTCGTTAATGCTCATATATTAAGTACGTGATTCTTAAACGGGGGTTCGCAGCACCCCTATGAGGCCTGGATTGTTCATGACTGTTGTTTATAAGTTCGGTTCTTGCTATTTATATCATGCAGAATATACATGAAGAATATTTCCCTCAAAATGTCGCGATATGAGGTAGTTATAAAAGTATACGAATTTTCTAATGTATTTACTTATCATTGTGGCTTTCGATAATTATTTTTTATCTTTGAGTGTGGGATTTCTCATTTTGTTTGCCCGTAACTTTTATTCCTTCTGTCCTATATTCTAACACTGAATAGAAAGGAAAAGGGTGTTTCCATTGTATAAACAAAGTGTAAACAAAAAACTGTACATTTCTATATAAAATTTTCCTTTCTGTGTCGGAATTATATGGGAGTGTCGCTACCCCGTAATTGATTAGTTTTATTTTATTAGTTTACAAATGTTCATTTGTCAAAATATTTATATAGCTAACTACAATGTAATATACTTTATTATTATCACAAATTATATGGTATTCTTTAATTTCTAATGGATTTTAATTTTCTTTACCTAAAGAAATAATTGTACACATGTAAATAAAACTATCATTTTCCTTACTTTTTCAATTTGCATATTTAATTTTCATATCATAGTAACCAAATATATTCTAATTGTAGCTTTTCAATCTATTTCAATGCAAAACAATGCTCAGGGGGTGCCTGAGAAAAGTAAGGGGTGCACGAGAAAAATACTTTAAGAACCACTGCTCTATATAGTGAAGTAAATCCTCTATGATCGACGTAGCTATAGTGAACTAGTTCACTATAAAGGATTTCTGCTTTAAGTTAAAGTTAAACCTCTTTTAAAAAGGCTAAGTCATTTTTGATAAAGTGAAGTGTTTCAGAATCTTCCAATAACATCGCACACTTCATATTATCGGACCGAGGACAAAAATATTGCAAACATCAGCAAAATAATACAATTCGCATTGATCGCTAGAAGTTTTTCTTCTAAATTTACTTTCGTTGTCACCAATTTACAGGGGACTGAAGAGTTCGAATTGATGAACATTTTAGATTATTTATTTAGTTCAAATTGTCTCTATAAATGAAGACATATGGTGTAAATAAAATAGCATTTAGTTTTTTTACGAAATAATTGGATAGTTGTATCGACAATACCCTAAACAATTTTTCTGTGTTGCTATGATTAGTTTGTTATTTGCAATAATTAATATGCAGTCATGGTACAAAAAGATCAAGAATTTAAAACGAATAAATTTATTAACTATAATTCTAAATTATATATCGACATAAGGTATATTCTCGTTCTATGACGATATTCGAAAAATTATAAATAATAGCGTTTAGATATTTTGATAAAAGTATAACCAACTAGATTATGTGCACTCGGTAGAGCGCATACCTTCGCCGCCACTTATCCGTTTGCTACCAAAATCTAATAAACTGGTGACTGGATAGTGACCAATTGTCTCACCAAGTTTCATGCAATATGGTTCAATATTTTTTGAATTATTGAGTTATATATGACCTTGACCTTAACCTTTGACCGGATCGCTCCCAAAATTCTACCAGATGATTCCTCGACATTGCCCAATCGTCCCTTAAAATTTCAGACAATTTGGTTGAACACTTTTTGAGTTATTGAGTTATAAATGGCCTTGACCTTGATCTTTGACCTTTGACCCGATCACTCCCAAAATCTAACAAAATGGTTGGTGGGACGATTTTGACCAATCCCAGCTAACCAAAAGCTGTTTGTCCCACGTCTTAAGACGTCTGATACCCCTCGCTATAGAGGGATTTAAGACGTGGGGCAAGACGTGGGGCAAGACGTGGGGCGGGGGACATCAGACGTCTTGTAGACGTCTAACCCTCTTCATTTGCACAGGGGTCCCCCTCTGCAAGACGTCTGATCCCACGTCTTGTCCCCCTCTGACAGAGGGGGACATCCACCTGTCCCACGTCTTACCCCACTCCGTTTTCAAGACGTGGGACCCACGTGGGACAGAGTGTGGATGTCCCTCGCTATAGAGGGATTCAAGACGTGGGACCCACGTGGGACAGGAGAGCGGATGTCCCTCGCTATAGAGGGAAGAGGGAAATAAGACGTGGGACCCACGTGGGACAGAGTGAGTATTCAAGACGTGGGACAGAGTGGGAATATCCCCCTCTGCAAGACGTGGGACAGAGTGTGGATGTCCCCCTCTGCAAGACGTGGGACAGAGTGCAGATGTCCCCCTCTGCAAGACGTGGGACAGAGTGCGGATGTCCCCCTCTGCAAGACGTGGGACAGAGTGCGGATGCCCCCTTCTGCAAGACGTGGGACAGAGTGCGGATGTCCCCCTCTGCAAGACGTGGGACAGAGTGTGGATGTCCCCCTCTGCAAGGGGGACATATCTATCTTTTGGCTCAAACTACTCCGGTTAATTGGGGTATATAAATATGTATAAGAAATAAAAAAGATCATACTAATCATTATTGCATTTTCTAACCCTATTGCATATAGTGTATATGTACATTTGGCTGTATATCATTTATTTTAATATTACATATTGTTATATACAAATTAAATGGGAAGAAATGGAGAAAGAATTGTAGTGGTCATCTCGGGAATCGAACTCAGGACTCTAGTGTGATGTACTATTGAAGCCTGCGTCGCTACCACTCAGCCATCCTGGACATGGTAGAAGTAGTATTGAAATGATCTTTATGCAACTTGATAACTTGCGTGCTTCTTAAAATTATTTTAAATAAATATAATTTAATATTCTACATTTTGGTATCTTTTATTTTTTAATGTAAATGATAAGAATGTGTATAAAGTTATTTATTAATATTTGTATTGATAATGTTAATTAATGTTATTAACTACCTAATTACCTATAACTGTTAATTAATATTACCTATAGTTACCTTCTGGTGGTATCACTACCTTATACCTATCTAGTTACTTACTAGAGTTTATTTATAACTACCTAGTAACCTACAAGTGATAACCACCAATCTGTACCTACTGGTGGTTATCACTACTTGCCTATTACGTAGTATTTATCAGTACCTACTTAGTTACCTACATTACTGTTTGTCAATACCTACCTAATTACCTACTGGTGTTTATCAATGCCTACCTAGTTGCCTACATCTGCTTATCAATACCTAATTAGTTACCTTCTTGTGTTTAAGATTGCCTACCTAGTGGCCTACAACTGTATATAAAAACCAATATAGGTCCTAGTTAAATACTAGTATTCATCAATACCTACCTAGTTACCTACAACTGTTTGTCAATGCCTACCTAGTTATCTACTAGTGTTTATCAATGCTTATCTAGTTACCTATAACTGTTTGACAATAGGTACCTACCTAGATACCTACCAGTACCAATACCTACCTACCTAGTATACCTACTAGGTAGTGTTCATCAATCCTTACCTACTTACCTACTACCTCTAGTATTAATCATCAATGCCTACCTAGATAGTAAATACCTACATCTGCATGTTTATGAATACCTACCTAGTTATGATACGTAAATAAAGCTTGAGATAGATATACCTTTTTGGTATAACTTTTTCCCGCGTAAAACAGACGAGGGACTGAGAGGGACATCCGGCTTGGGACAGACGTGGGACAGAGAGGGATATCCCGCGTGGGACAGAGAGGGACATCCCACGTGGGACAGAGAGGGACATCCCGCGTGGGACAGAGAGGGACATCCCGCGTGGGACAGACGTGGGACAGAGAGGGACATCCCGCGTACTTTTTCCCGCGTAAAACAGATGAGGGACAGAGAGGGACATCCCGCGTGGGACAGAGAGGGACATCCCACGTGGGACAGAGAGGGATATCCCGCGTGGGACAGAGAGGGAAATCCCACGTGGGACAGACGTGGGACAGAGAGGGACATCCCGCGTGGGACATAGAGGGATATCCCACGTGGGATAGACGTGGGACAGAGAGGGACATCCTGCGTGGGACAGAGAGGGACAACCTGCGTGGGACAGAGAAGGACATCCCACGTGGGACAGACGTGGGACAGAGAGGGACAACCCGCGTGGGATAGAGAGGGACATCCCGCTTGTGTAAGACGTGGGAAGTGAGTGGGATTTCAGACGTCTGCAGACGTCTGAAATCCCCCGTCCCTCTCTGTCCCTCGCTAGCGAAGGATGTCCCCCTCTGTCCCACGCGGGACAGAGAGGATATGGTTAGCTGGGATTGTCCCACCAAGTTTCATGCAACATGGTGCAATACTTTTGAGTTATAAATGACCATGACCTTGACCTTTGACCGGGTCGCTCCCAAAATTCTCAGCAGGTCACTGGACATTGACCAATCGTATCACCAAATTACAGACAATTAGGTTGAACACTTTTTCAGTTAAGCGAATAACAAGAAGATAAATAAATAAAGGCCGGTTATAATATAACCTTCCGCAAGATTGCAGAGGTAATAAGAGTGTTTAGATATTTTGATAAAAAGTATAAGCAATTAAAGATGTTTAGAATAAACTGCAAACTTTTGAACTATATATTTTATATAAACAGTATAAAATCTGTTAGATATAACATCTCACTTACTGATATCATTTTTTCTTTCAACAATAATTAAAAGAAGAGTATATTGTTATATATTCAAGGAGAGAGTGTTATGGTGGGGCAATATAAGCTTAACTAAACGGTTTCCTCCTATAATCTCTCATGACCCGTATTTAACGTCTGTATATTTTATATCTTTCGAAAGTGATTTATTTGATACCATTTCATTATTATACGTTAGGCTTACATTCTTTAGAGACAATTATTATCGATGGAAGAAAAAAAAATGCAAAATACTATCTAAGATATTTTGAATGAAAAAAAAAGATCGCAAGAGAAATCATTTTTATTCCAACAGAAAAATTGCTTCAGAAAACATATATAATTATTTGACAGAATTTATGACTGAAATTTAGACATCAGTTATTGATGATCTTGACAATTATTTCAGGCTTCATTTAAAATATTTTTAATGAAATAAAATGTTCAATTGGTGAAATTTGGAAATTGTTTACACAATTTGTGAATGGATTCGTATATACTATAATATAATAACAACTTTAAAAGATGAAAAGATTTATATATATTTTACAATAATCGTATTAAAGGCAGTTGATGAATAATAAATCTCAGTAATTCATTTCTTTCGTTTCATTATCTCCAGAGTAATAAAAGCCTTATAAAAGATATTATAGTGTATGCATTTTAAATATGACATCAACTGCGAAATAATGTTAATTCTTATAGAAAGAAATAATTGCATTATATAGTTTATATAAAGTGCAAATAATATTTTTTATTTACCAATAGATAGTTATTTTTAATTCATATATTTTCTTAATCTTTATATTATTGAGGTACGAACTTTCATAATGGACAGCAAATTAATTTTTTTTTAATTTTATTTTAAAAGAGTTTCATATAGTCTATTTAACATTGATTACGTACACTAGTTTGTCTGACATTTTGCGTGTTTTTACTTGTCATATGCTATAGATTCACTTTTTTTTCACTTTTTATTTATTAAATTTAAAAAAAAAGATATCATTTAAAAAGATATCATACTTCTAATTAATCAATAGTTAGCAGTCGAAGTAAACCAACTGAATAATTGAACGTGTTTTTCATTTCTTATTCAATTTTATATGTAATCTGTGCATAAAAAGCGGTTTGAATGAACATGTGTTACTTGTACGTAGCTATTATTATAAGAGTATACCCCCCCGTTAAAATTTTCTTTGCGAAACAATTACATAGAAAATAGAGGAAAAATTCAGGGAGAACAATGATAGATTAATAGTATCATTTTATGTATGTACTTCCATTCTATCAAAATTATTTGATTATCATATGACTAGTTTATTTTAATTAATATTGTATGCCTATTTTAATTATAAAATTAACAAATCCATAAAAAATCAAAAGCCTAGAGCTTCTAATATAATCTATATCCCTATAATCATTATATTTATACTAACATATTGATAATGTATATGATTATATGTGTAATTTGTAATTATGTAATATTTTTCCATTAAATACAAGGAGAATGAATTCTTTGACAGAAGAATATTACTTCAAGATTTATTACTGAAAAGTTAGATTCCCTGCACACTGTACAGTATCAGTATATCCTATATGGGAAATTAGTACTAATTATATATTAGCCAATATGACACACAAACTGATAATTATTGCTGGAAAAAAACATTCGGTTTGAATAGGACGGTGATCCGAAAAGATCCGTCCTTCTTAATTAGAGCTTTAAATCAAAAATAGTAATACAATTATTATTTCTTTGGATATTTACACTATAATGAATGTATGCTGACTAAAATTATGTTTTGTATATAGTACGATCCTTCCTATCCACTACACGGTACACTGAAAAGATCCTCCCTATCCACTACACGGTACACTGAAAAGATCCTTCCTAGCCACTACACGGTACACTGAAAAGATCCTTCCTAGCCACTACATGGTACACTGAAAAGATCCTTCCTAGCCACTAGACGGTACACTGAAAAGATCCTTCCTAGCCACTAGACGGTACACTGAAAAGATCCTTCCTAGCCACTACACGGTACACTGGAAAGATCCTTCCTAGCCACTACACGGTACACTGGAAAGATCCTTCCTAATCTTTTTCAAAATTAATAATAATAACTCTTAGTGAAGTATGCAAAGTATGGAAACTTGAAAGTTTGTATATGAGATTTATGTAATCAAAATCCATAATCTAGACTCGAGGATATAAATTAGTATTAAAGTGATGAATCAAATATTTCTAAAGGAAGAACCTTGCCATTCCTTTTTTTTCTATGTATTATATACGTCTTATAAATGTGATAACAAGGAACTCTTGAAAATTTATCAATAAAATTTTTTTAGCCGTTATATTTACTGGAAAATTATATCATATTACTGATAAAATTAAATGGTAGAATTCCACTGTACGAAATCAATCAATAAATATAGGTAAGAATTAATTAGATTTACGATATTAGGGAACAAAATTTAGAAAAATGTAGATTTTACTCGAATCAAATATATGAAGAACAATAACATATTTCATCTATCATAAATTATAATTTTCTCTACTAATATTGAGACTTCAATATATTTAACATCTTCAGTCTCTAATATACAGTTCACACTCCAAATTGAGTCTAGTGATTGGGTACCTTTTCCTCCCCAAGTTCCGGTCTCAAACATCACGTACTCCTTATCAGTTGTGACTTTTTAGTAGCTTGTTTTCGTAGTTCAATCTCCCTTCAAAGTTATGAATGTTATTCTCTAACTTTCTCAAATTCAATTGCAACTTTGGAACCTGTTATCGTGCTCATGTTCACACAATCAGTGCGAATAGGAATATTTGCACTTTATTTAAACTAACTCTATCGTTGGGGGGATAATATAATTAAAATATTATTTTATTGGGCGTTTTTAAACCCGCTCCTTTCTAGCAGATAAAACGCTGTGTTTTCACCTCTCAGTTTACGCCTCTTCAATTATATAATCATAGTTAAATGAATGGCAGGCGATAGAAACGCTAGTGAAGACTGCAAATTTGCTTTTCATTCATTTAAAACCTTTAAGAGGCATAAACGGAGAGGTGAAAACGCGGCGTTTTATCTGCTACTATAGAATGGATCTAACATTTAATATTTACTTGAAAAGGATACCTACCTGGAAGGGTTCAGATATAGGATTTGAATATGAGTATAAATACAAATTTCATTTGCCTATCGTATTGTTCCATCATTTTTTTATGAAATATATATATTTTTTTATGTACTCAATCTATTTTCTGAATCAAGTTAATATTAGTATTGTGAATGTAATCTTGTGTCTATATAAATCAGTTAAATCTGAACGAATTAGAGCATTTTATATTCTATTCTATTGAGCAATTTCTTACCCTAATTATGATGATATATTTATGTCAGTAATAACTCATCGTGTGCCTCCATAAAAATTGAAAAAGATGCCCATGAATCAAACTATAAACGTCATGAAATATCAAGAAGCTCACTGCTTTATTATTGGATTCCTTTTGAAATCTGTGGGGGGGGGGGGCTAAACCCTCCTCTCATCTTACCGTTAGTATTGTTAATTTTATTATAGACGGTTTAAAGATTTCATATATAATATAAATAGTAACTTCAAATAACATTTTCTATACAAACTGTATCTTCTACATATGATCATTCCATTTTCTTATTCCACATAATTAGATGATAATGGTGGTTTAAAATCGTCCTTCCTTGTCAATTAATTGGTAACCATTATTGACCAGTTTCTTTATAACAATCTCCTATCAAGCTACTTCTTTTTATTCGTCAGTCTTCAGTTTACTCTCTATAGGTCTCTACGATAAGCTGTGTTTTCAAGGTGAATGTTCCTTCGAAAGATTGCGTATATTTTGTATACTGATCAATTTTATAATCTTATCATTTCACTATGTGTGTATTTTATTTGCAATAATTGATAACTTATATAAGAATATGATTCAGATTTTTTTTAAATATAGGCTTAATTATTTCATTTTCATTTTCAATACACATAATACATTTCATATAATAATTAATGGTTAAATAAAATTGATTCACTTATTGAAGCTGAAGATACAGGGAAAAAGAATTCCCTCTAGACTCATTAATTATATATTCAAAATAAAAGCACTATTATTTCCTCATAACATGTATTTAATAAAATTATATTACAGTTATTGCTTCTAGTTTTATTCTAAAGTTCATATCTTCAATTAATATATTTTCCAAATCAATGCATATCATTAAAATTTCCTATTGAGCTCAAATGATAAAGAGTATGAATAATGCATGGTTAATTTCAAAGAATATATCGCCATCACTTCCCGTAGGTTGTGTCGATGCCATTACTCTCAAATGTTGATTTCGTGTGTAAATGCCTGTCAAATATTGAGTAAACAAACTATTTTGGACGCATTCATGACAATTTGTTTTGATGCCATCCATACAAAAATGAAGTCAATATACAGTCACTCGAAATAATATACAGTCAATATACAGTCACTCGCCTGGTTACATAGGGAAGTGACTGACAGTTTTGAAATGACTGTACAAATGGACAGAGAAATGTCACTCGCAGAGAAATAGTTAGACAGGTTATTGAGTGGGAAATGAGGGGTTTATTATTGAGTGGGAAATGAAGGGTGGGTATTTGAGTGGGAAATGAGGGGTTGGTATTGAGTTTGAAATGAGGGGTGGTATTGAGTTTGAAATGAGGGGTGGTATTGAGTTTGAAATGAGGGGTGGTATTGAGTTTGAAATGAGGGGTGGTATTGAGTTTGAAAGGAGGGGGTTGAATTGAGTGGGAAAGAGTGATGGGTATTTGATTGGGGAATGAGGGGTGGGTATTTGAGTGGGCAATGAGAGGTTTGTATTCGAGTGGGAAATGAGGGGTGGTTATTTGAGAGGGAAATAAATAAATAAATAAACTAGATGAACACCCATAGAGAGCATACATTCACCATCGCTATTGAATACTTTTTCTGTGATCAATAACCTTGACCTTGAACCTGATCACTCCAAAAGATTTTAAATGGGAAATAAAATGCATATCAAAACAAAACCATCTCCAATATTGCAAAGGTTATTAATATTTTAAATACTCTCTTTTTTTCTATATTTAACATCTGGTGTGAAACAATTTTGGATGATTTTTATTTACAAAGATATCTTTTTTTTTTCATTCATGAAGTTATTTATAAATTTTCACTAATTGATGTCTTTAATTTTCGTTTCATTCTCCTGTTATAATAAGGAATGTTTTTATAATTTTCCATATGATTATTAAAGTTGATCAAGTAAATGTGAATAAATATACTACAACACCGGCATTTTTCAACATTTATGTGTTTTATATTTGATTAATAATTACCAATCAGTAAAGTGTGATGTGGATGATTTTCCCATAAACATAAACCAGTTTCGCATTTACATTCTTGCTAATTGAATTTCAATCAAAATACACAATGTGAACGCAAAGCAACAAAGTATAGTTTGTATATCAGTACTTATTTATGCTACTATATTTATGTATAACTTGTTGTAATAACAAAGTTACATTAATTACTTTTTTTAATGCGTAATTATGTGAATGTTATTAATAGAAAGAAAACATATGTATAACTCATTGAGTCATTGTGAATATTTTAAATTGATCAGTTCATGCAATAGAATAATTATGATTAGGTTTGATTCTTTATCTCTCTCATTATTTAATAGAGTAATATATTCTCTATCAAAAGCCTTTGATCCAGTGTAAGGTAAGATTCTCTTCCAAATGAGGACTTGCAATTAAGAATGGAGGTCGGTTGCAGTTGGTGGTCGGTTAACGTCGGCTGCTGACAAATGCGGAGAGGACCTGATTAGGAGTGTGGAGATGGAAGGATTTATGCAGAGGTGAAAGGACAGCTAGGGATATCATTTAGGAAGTTCCATCTTTGGACAGTGTGTTATTATTAATACAGTTGAACTCTTATATAGTGGACTCCTTTATACTGAATAAAGAGTCCATAGTGAAAACATTACCTCATATGGTGGACAAATTTTCTTTAGTCTGCCAATAATCACCAGGAGTTCTAAAATCGAATCAACATAAGATCTAAAAACTAATCACCATTAGTTCTAAAGAATAATCACCATTAGTTCCAAGAATGAATGGAGATTCATAATGAACTAAATAAATTTGTTCACTATTTGGGGTGTTTCTCTTACACTGAACTCAACATTCACTATAGAGTTCTACTGTGTTAACGAAGGTCTAACTGTCTTCTAGGGAATTAGTCACGCAGTCTCTCTTATAATATAGAGGAATGTATGTATACAAAGTCATGCAAATGTACAGTGTCGAAGCACTTCTTAATTCAACATTGTGATCTTGGTTCAGTACAATTCCTCTATAATGAGGTCCTGTATAGTGAATCATCCAGATATAAAGCGCCGTGTATAAAAAAAATGGCGTAGTCTGCCATAAAATGGCGACCCGTTTTCTATGCATCTCTTGATTCCTAAATAGTGAAGTAAATCTCTATAGTGACCTAGTTATAGTTAGAATTTCTAATAGAGGAAATCAAGCTGTAGAATGTTTGTTATATGGGTTTATTTCGGAAAAGCAAACTGAGTAGAGGGGTACATTTAATAACAAGTAAGGTTTAAATCTGAAAATAGATATCATTTCTCGTCATGAAAAGGGATCAGAAATCCAGAGTTAATAAGATTTTTTGGTTCTATTTTTATTATATTTGAAACTTTTGCATACATCACCTAAAAAAAATCACTAAATAGTAGAAGAGATAAAACAGTAGAAAATAATAGTCAAACAAAATTTAAGTTAAAGAAAGATAATATTTTTGATTCAAACCAGTTGGAATGGTCGGATAATTTAGATTGAAATGGACTGATCATTATTAACATTGCCAGACCAATATGAAGATAATATAAATTAAGTTACTTTACTTCCTCAAAATTATTTCCTACCTTTACCATTTGAAAAAATATAAAGCTAATCCAAATAATGTTTACAGGTTACTGTTCAAAGTTTTTATTTCTAACACTTCCACGTTAATTACATATCTTACATTCTTTTGAATAAAGCAGAGGCTGAGATGTCCTCACCATCACATTTACTCGGTGTAATGTCTGCCTCCGCGTGAATAATAGATATGAAATACTTAGACAACTTAACAGGGTAGTGTTCAGTCTGTCTTATACCTATAAATAGTGAGAAAGGTTAGTAGTATACTTAATTGTATACTAATAGTTATTGGATAGGAAGGAAATATGTGGATTGTGATGGTCATAAAGAATAAATTTTGCATATTTGCAATCAAAAAATAGTGTCATAAAAAATCGAAAAGTTTGAAAAATATATTGAACTGAACAACAACTGTAAAAAAAATATTATGATAAAGAAATAATTAACAGTAATTAATATTAGTAAACTGAATTATGAAGAACAGATACCTACCCAGCTAACCAAAAGCTGTTTGTCCCACGTCTTAAGACGTCTGATACCCCTCGCTATAGAGGGATTTAAGACGTGGGGCAAGACGTGGGGCGGGGGATATCAGACATCTTGCAGACGTCTAACCCTCTTCATTTGCACAGGGGTCCCCCTCTGCAAGACGTCTGATCCCACGTCTTGTCCCCCTCTGACAGAGGGGGACATCAACCTGTCTCACGTCTTACCCAACTCCGTTTTCAAGACGTGGGACCCACGTGGGACAGAGTGTGGATGTCCCTCGCTATAGAGGGATTCAAGACGTGGGACCCACGTGGGACAGAGTGCGGATGTCCCTCGCTATAGAGGGAAGAGGGAAATAAGACGTGGGACCCACGTGGTACAGAGTGAGTATTCAAGACGTGGGACAGAGTGGGAATATCCCCCTCTGCAAGACGTGGGACAGAGTGTGGATGTCCCCCTCTGCAAGACGTGGGACAGAGTGCGGATGTCCCCCTCTGCAAGACGTGGGACAGAGTGCGGATGTCCCCCTCTGCAAGACGTGGGACAGAGTGCGGATGTCCCCCTCTGCAAGACGTGGGACAGAGTGTGGATGTCCCCCTCTGCAAGGGGGACATATCTCTCTTTTGGCTCAAACTACTTCGGTTAATTGGGGTATATAAATTTGTATAAGAAATAAAAAAAGATCATACTAATTATTATTGCAATTTCTAACCATATTGCATATAGTGTATATGAACATTTGGCTGTATATCATTTATTTTAATATTACATATTGTTATATACAAATTAAATGGGAAGAAATGGAGAAAGAATTGTAGTGGTCATCTCGGGAATCGAACTCAGGACTCTAGTGTGATGTACTATTGAAGCCTGCGTCACTACCTCTCAGCCATCCTGGACATGGTAGAAAAAGTATTAAAATGATCTTTATGCAACTTGATTACTTGCGTGCTTCTTAAAATTATTTCAAATAAATATAATTTGATATTCTACATTTTGGTATCTTTTATTTTTTAATGTAAATGATAAGAATGTGTATAAAGTTATTTATTAATATTTGTAATGATAATGTTAATTAATGTTATTAACTACCTAAAGGCTAATTACCTTTAACTGTTAATTAATATTACCTATAGTTACCTTCTGGTGATATCACTACCTTATACCTATCTAGTTACTTACTAGAGTTTATTTATAACTACCTAGTAACCTACAAGTGATAACCACCAATCTGTACCTACTGGTGGTTATCACTACTTGCCTATTACGTAGTATTTATCAGTACCTACTTAGTTACCTACATTACTGTTTGTCAATACCTACCTAATTACCTACTGGTGTTTATCAATGCCTACCTAGTTGCCTACATCTGCTTATCAATACCTAATTAGTTACCTTCTTGTGTTTAAGATTGCCTACCTAGTGGCCTACAACTGTATATAAAAACCAATATAGGTCCTAGTTAAATACTAGTATTCATCAATACCTACCTAGTTACCTACAACTGTTTGTCAATGCCTACCTAGTTATCTACTAGTGTTTATCAATGCTTATCTAGTTACCTATAACTGTTTGACAATACCTACCTAGATACCTACCAGTACCAATACCTACCTACCTAGTATACCTACTAGGTAGTGTTCATCAATCCGTACCTACTTACCTACTACCTAGTATTATTCATCAATGCCTATCTAGATAGTAGATACCTACATCTGTTTATGAATACCTACCTAGTTATGATACGTAAATAAAGCTTGAGATAGATATACCTTTTTGGTATAACTTTTTCCCGCGTAAAACAGACGAGGGACAGAGAGGGACATCCCACGTGGGACAGACGTGGGACAGAGAGGGACATCCCGCGTGGGACAGAGAGGGACATCCCGCGTGGGACAGACGTGGGACAGAGAGGGACATCCTGCGTACTTTTTCCCGCGTAAAACAGACGAGGGACATCCCGCGTGGGACAGACGTGGGACAGAGAGGGACATCCCGCGTGGGATAGAGAGGGACATCCCACGTGGGACAGACGTGGGACAGAGAGGGATATCCCGCGTGGGACAGAGAGGGACATCCCACGTGGGACAGACGTGGGACAGAGAGGGACATCCCGCGTGGGACAGAGAGGGATATCCCACGTGGGACAGACGTGGGACAGAGAGGGACATCCCGCGTGGGACAGAGAGGGACATCCTGCGTGGGACAGAGAGGGACATCCCACGTGGGACAGACGTGGGACAGAGAGGGACATCCCGCGTGGGACAGAGAAGGACATCCCGCGTGGGAAAGACGTGGGATGTGAGTGGGATTTAAGACGTGGGACAGACGAGGGACATCCCGCTTGTGTAAGACGTGGGACGTGAGTGGGATTTCAGACGTTAGAAAGACGTGGGATTTCAGACGTCTGCAGACGTCTGAAATCCCCTGTCCCTCTCTGTCCCTCGCTAGCGAGGGATGTCCCCCTCTGTCCCACGCGGGACAGAGAGGATATGGTTAGCTGGGTACCTATATATAAATTTACACTAATCCTAAAATCCCTCATAAATTTGTTTCTAAAATTGTAAAGTTACCCATACAACCAACAGTTTGTGTACTTTTACAAGTAGATTATATCATAGTCACCCCTATATGATTTTTTTTTTCAAAAAGGTCCCCTGCCAGAAGAAGCAAATAATAAATTACCTGTATGTATTTCTAAAAAATACCCATTATTTCGAATTTTTAACATTTCTTCAAATACAATATATCATTGAGAATGATATCTATTAATATTCCTTGATTAATTAATCCCACAATCCACGCTATACGTTTTTTTATACTGAAGTTACTTTTTAACCATTGAATAAAATAAATGTTGTTGTAAAATTGTATTATTGAGTACACTATGAAGATCACTATTGTTTTAAGAGTAATTCACACGTGCCAGGTAATATATAATAATTTGTAAGGGCAACTTATTCATTCTTCCATAATGTCATGTTTTAGTTTATTATTCTCAGTTCATTTTATTTATTCATGATGCTATAGTGGAGCACTCAGTACATTTGCAGAATGCAAGAACTAATAAAAGTATATAGAAGGGAATTTCAACACAGATTTCTTTTTTCGGAAATTGTTATTAAGATTTTAATTTTAAACAAGTGATAAGATATACATTATACTTAAGCTAGTATATAAAAACTTTAACACGTTTCTTTTATTGATGTTATAAAATTTAATGAAGCTGTTTAATGATGGCTGTATTTATTTTGTAAGAAGCTGTTTTACCAAAGTTCAAAAAAATCATTGAATAATTCTACATATAAAAATAGCTTGTTAATCAGTTTAATTATAGTGAAAAATACTTGTATATCCGATAATTAAAATATAATAATGAGGCAATTCAAGGATTGCTGGACCATTCAGAGGATTAAGAGAATCGAGGGAATAATTCAAGATATGAGTCTATTCCAGGCAATATTGAGGATTAGGTAAATTAACCAGAAAATGTAATGCAATAGGAACATACAATGGGAATTACTTCAAATACAAAAGCGAGTTGTATAACATTGCATAACGAGGGGCATTATTCTAATACTCTTGTAAAAATTATTCATGTGCTTCCGGGTCACTGAAAATGAACTATTGCTACAGTTTCCAATATCTATTTGATACGTTATCAATGTGTTATGATCGTCATATAGAGGTAATTTAATGTTACTTTTAACAGTTGTAATTGCGATAAAATGAATATTAATCAATAATTAATTAGTTGATAGAGTATCTATTGGAATGGGCCCAATCGTTACTTTTTCTGGGAATTGAGAAATTTGCTTTACAAAATTAATACGTTCAGATGTATTTTTAAAAGTTTACTTGAAATATTAAAAAAATTGAAATTAATCCTTTCTGTTTATGTCCTATGACGACATCAAATACGTCACTTTTCAATAATGATGTATTTGTCGAGGGTTTCTTTTCGAAATATTCTCCTTAGGGGCCAGATGAACATGGGAACTATATCATATATTAGAACACATGAGTAATAAGTATCCCTTACATTATTCAAGCGCAATTGAAATATTCTGTTTTTATTTGTCTTTTAATTGCTTTAAATGTTTTTTTTACCTTTCACTTATTCAACACAAATAATCTCGCTTTTTCAGGCTCAAATTAATATGGGGTGTAAAGGTTTTTTTTTTAAAAAAAAAGACAATATTTATCCATTGAAAACAAGAAGGATAAAATCTTTACAGAAGAGGAAAATTGTAGCTAATCAGTATATTGCTATCCTTTATGATTTATTTTATCAGGACAAACAAATGTCTCAATTTAAAAGCAACCTAGACTTTAGACTTTAGAACATCCTTATCAACAAATCTAAGACTTTAGAACATCCTTCTCAACGAATCTAAGACTTATGAACATCTTTCTCAACGAATCTAAGACTTTAGAACATCCTTCTCAACGAATCTAAGACCTTCTTTCTGTATTATGAAATGTGCTATCTGCTACTCATATCTCATTCAAGTTACCATTTTACAAGGTACCTCATTCACCTCAAAGGAAAGAGAAAAGGCTTTAGAATTAGGAAGAGGACAGTGTCCTTAATCAGGACATCATCCTAACAGCGGATCTTTTACAGTAACGGAATGATACGTATACAACCATCTGCTTTGACTCAGAATTAATGAACGAATGTGGTCATATGCAGTGACAGCTATTTTTATTTACATCGTCTGACAAATTAACTTCTCTCCCAATATACAAATGTTCTTCGCTGTTTAAACTTTACCTTCAGTTAAAATTTTGTGAGTGAAATGGTTTCAAAATCATTAAATATTAAATGATTAAAAAATAAAATCTATAATAAATTCACGTTTTCTTCCATGGAAAAAAAATTCTAATTCGATGTAAATTACATAAAATTACGCTTTTACCATGAATAAAATCAATATCATATTTGATATTTTAGATATGTATTAGGTTTCAAAGTTTCACGATGCATAACGAAAAAAAAAATTGTAACAGGAACGATTCTCCTAATTATACATCTACAATTAGTAATTTGTGAGTGAAATGCAGTTAATTATATATCAATTGAAATTGGTTCAAGTAAAAAGGATTAATTACAGTGATATTTTAGGATAATATTTCAATTAATGGATTACAGGATAAATGACAAATTAGTGATTAAATGAATAATATTATCGGTGGGCAAATTGTTGCCAACTTTAAGGATGATAGTAATGCTTTTTACTGAAAGGTGTTGGAACCTATAATATATTAGTGACTGTGTTATAAAATGATTCAGCCCTTACCCACTTGAATAGAAGTAGGTCACTTGATCAGGGAAACTGATTTGTGATTCTGGTGGAAGAATTTATGACCCTCAAAGTTGCCTGACTTGAGATCGGTGAACTGCTTTTTCCGGAGTGAATCAAATCAAGGATTTCCCTCAACATCGTTCAGCAAATACATGAACCAGCAATTTGATTTTGCTGATCAGGTTTTTTATATATTAACAAGGACCAGAAAAACAACGAAAGCAGTGAATTGTTATATAGATGTATAAGGAAGAGATTGCGTATTTATAAGTAGTAAAAAAATTAGTTCAAATAAATTTAAAAATTAGATATTTTTCATGTATCCATTCTACCTCCGTATTGATTAAGACTGTACTTGCACGAAATTTTTGTTAATTCAAACTTGGGTACACTTTTTTGTGGGTCACCCTCATAGAGTTATGATACACTACACTAGAGAGAGGTATTGTTGCAGCGATTGTGGGACGCTGAAAACCTTATTTTGTTTCAGTTACTCCATTGAAATTGCCAGTTAAATAAAAAAATAAAGGAATTATCCGTCCTGCAAGACGCGATATAATTTTGGCCACTGGCTCACCACTTGCTCACCCTGTATGATACTGAAACTTTTCTTCATCTACCTTGCCACAGTCTGTGCTTTAGTCTTAGTTCTCTATTTATAATAGTGTGACCCTAACTCCACTTTTACGCAACTTTTTCCTTTTCCACGGGAGGTGCTTGTTCTCTATCTACTTTAAAAATAGAGATTTAACTGAATAATTTTCTATCAATTAATAATATTATTCTATGATCATAAAATAACTTTCAAATTTCATATATGTCATTGTCTCATCACGGTCCTATTAATGTTCCAAAAAAAAAAATGGATTTATTTATATATACGAACCCCTTCACATTGTATGTACATTGTATACTGTATAATCAATCTATCTTAACCCAATTAGAAATATTATCCATGTAGCGAGAATTAATATCGGTATAATGTACGAGCCGATGAAATTGATTTATTTACACATTAAATGTGTAAGATTAATTAAATCTACAGTGATTCTAAATTGAATTACAGAAACAGTTTGAAAGACTTAGGACAACTGGAAAAGTATTTTCGGTAACTTAATATATACTAAATATGTGTCAGATATACAAACAAAATCTAGTCACTATATAGAAGTGACCAGAAAAATGATTGTGACTTTTATATATCAAACTTATTTTAGGACTGACAATTTACAAGAAATTATTAAATGTAACCATCGTTCAATGTAATTATCAATGTGGGATGTTGTTTGTAGATGATGCCAACCATTCTAACAGAAATCAAAGAATTGAATTTATTTCACAGTAAAGACTTATAATTAATTAATGCTCTAAAAATGTTAAATTGTTACCAACACATTATATGTACCAGAGAATAATTAACTACAGTTTTAAACAGTCCACCTTACTGAATCAACCAGATGATATTTAATTATAAGAATCAAATTTTCCTCAGTTATGAAGGAGTGAAGGTGACCGGACAACTCGCCGCCGGAAAATTTGCCGTGAGGACAACTCGCGGCTAAGATAATTCGCCGCTAGGACAATACGCCGTCAAAACAAGTCACCTTGTGATATATGTTTCACTGCCATATACACCATTTATTTAAATATAAATTGCGTATTGTAAACTAAATTATCATCAAATTTTCTTATCAGTATTTCAATTTTTTTTTTCATTTTCAAAGTTAAATATATTTTTTTAACTATTATATAAACATATTGCGTGTTGCAAATTAACAATACAATTTTCTTAGTTCTATTTGGAAGTATTTTGCCAAAAATAATTTGATATTGGAAAGAAAACAAGTTCAGGTCTTAGATTTTTGTCTTAGGTAGGCTAATAAGTTACGTTTACTATCTCCTCTTCTATTTGTGAGTGCAGTCACCTGTGCTTGTGTTCCTTTTCATATCATTCTTGGTAAGTGATTGCATCCAGAAGTAGCTTTTCTGCATCAATGAGCATTGCCAAGGACTGGTGGTTGGTGCTTTTGTTCAAGTAGTCACTTTTCTTTCTGACTTCTCTTTCCTGTTCCTTGTATTTAATTTCCTTTTGGCATCCACTAGAAAGCCCCTTCATTTCGAAGCAGACGTTAAATACTTCTAAATTTTTATTTAATATCTCTAATACTTTTTGGGGCTTGGAATATTCTCACAGATATAGCAAAAATAAACTAATTAATTAGAATAATGAAATTTGTTAACTACTGTTTTACGTCAGTCTTGATCGATTAGAAACAAATCATTGTTCAAATTTATAATATTTTTAGATATATGCAAATTATGTATACCCCAGTAAAACATAAATCACGCGGCGAGTTGTCATGGCGGCGAGTTGTCCTTGCAGCGAATTGTCCTCACGGATAATTCTCCGTGGCAAGTTGTCATTAGGTGCAGAAAGAACATTTTTTTTATGAGGAAATGTTCAGTTTGTTACATAATCTGATAGTCTGCAAGTCGTTGGAAATCATTTATTATTTTCAATAGGATCATGTTTAAATCTAATGTTTAGAAAAGGTTGAAAATAAAGCAAGAAGTGATGCTATATAAATATTTTAAGGTTCAATTAGTCTCATTTAACATTCCTCAAATAAGTATTTCAATCAAGTAAAGAGATACATTTTAATGCCACTATAAAAAGAAACCATAAAATTTATAAGAGTTAGAACGGTTAAACAGTTTTCACCTAGCAGCTATCTAATTTAGTATCGGATACTTGAAACTCTAAGTTATGTTATTTCCTCATTGATAAGCTAATTTAATTCAGCATAACTGAACAGCATGACAAACTATTATATAACCCCAACTAATCAGAATTTAAATGACAAGAAACCTTACACACTCCTACGCTTTTTATGTATGTATTTGTTTATAAAGATGTCCATTTAAAATGGACAATAAGTTGGTGGAAAACTATTGTTAGCTGCTTGTGTGCACTTGTTAGGTGCATATTTCTGTTATATGCTATGTAATAAATATATTCATCAATAATAAATGAGTAATGTTGGTGTAGAAACGGGAAATAAGACTCGAAATCAAATGACCGGGGATCAATTGACTTAGAACCGTTTACACTAGGCACGCTGCGTTACAAATGTTGATATTCAATGTGATAGTGATGTAATAAACTCTCACTGAGACAAAGCTCTTTATATCCACTTGGTCTCACTTATTAGAAATAAAAAAATCTTTGTCCACTATTTCCATATTGGAAATAAATTTTTTAATGCATTTTAGGCATTTTGTCCCTTAGGCATTTTGTCTATTAGGCATAATATCCGTAGGCATTATGTCCTCTCACGGCCCACAATACTATTTAAATGTTTCATAGAGAAATATTAATGCATTGCAGGATAATATATTTTGTGTAGTTCAGACTGTCTCTAGATTTACGCACGTATAAACTCTCAGTATACACAAATTAACACCCTGAAGTTATGTCACACATGCAAGGCATGTATATTACCCTCATATTTTCTAAACGTGATTTAAATTGCCATCTCTGAAAACTATGAAAAACCATATAGATCTTTCAAAATTAATTTAACTACATTAGTATCATTTATTTGAAGTATATATACTTTAACTATTTTTTTCATTGTGTTCAGAAAATTTTCATACTTTATCTTGTATTCTGAAAAATTAACATCCTCCCTTGCATCACCTATAAGTTTCTCAAACTTAGAGTGTAGGACATTTTCCCTCTTTTTACCTGAATAATAAAATAGTAACTTGCGTAAATGACAAGGGTTATGGGCCCTGAAAGTCGCAGTTGTGAAGCATAAATAAGGTTATTGCATAACTCTTGCATCACGAAACAGTTTGCAGAACATAATTTCCACACATATAATGCAAGAAACATTTTGAACATTTCTGTGATGGAACGCAGGCTTTCAGCGTGAATAATTATATCTAGACTCGTTTCAAACATGTTTATAATGCAGGACATGTTGCAAGCATGTTTATGATGCAAAACATGTTTAGAGCATGTATGAAGCGATTAGGACCCGTTGCAAACATGTTGCATGACATTTCACCCATGTATGTATATTATGCAAACACGTTTTAATCATTTCTAAAATGAAATAAGGAACTTTCCAAGCATATTTATTATGCAAGATATGTCTTACATTATTGATATATATTGTAACACATTATTTTATTAAATAGAGGGATGGAAACTATAATTATATGAAATAAATACATCAGTTCATAACTAATACATTCTGAACTAGACAACAAAATCCAGTTAATGACTGTTCAGTGTACATTGTACAATACTCATCCGATATCGGATCACATTTCTGCTCTCCCAATTTGTGGTTTCTGATTCTAATTATCAGGGCTGAGATTATCCTCAGCTCTGTGATGACTTCAAAGACAAAGATGATTAGACGACGAGATCCAAATTGTGTAATGCCATTCAAATCTTGAATAGGCAAATTAAGTGGAGTCACAAGTTAATGATGGAGAGACATCAAATACAGGTCTAGAGAGTGTTAACGTGAATATCCTACCAGTTCTAATTCATTTCAATAGAATATTCAATGTGTATTACCATCATGGGAATGGTATTATTGTATTGCCATTAGAAACCATAAAATTTAGTGAAAACTATCATCATTTCTTGGTTGAAAAAGGGTCTTTAGATAGTGGGCCCAAATCGCTTATACAAACATATCGGAAGAAAAACTGAAGAATTTATACAAGGATTCTAAAAAACAGTCTAAGTTTTCTTGCTAACATATAGTCATAGATTTCTATTTTTTTGAAATTTACAATGTTTTTCTATTCAACTTTCCATTTATCAAAAAACTGTGGAATTTATACATGTTATATGGAATTCACATGTGAAAATATGAAAACTCTGCATCTAATAAGAGAGCAATCAAACTTTATTCAGAGCGATAAAATTGACATTTCCTCTAAATATTTTCTGTTTCTTGATTCTCATGTTCAATGTGAATCGTTAACCTAAAATTGAATAGAAATCAATGAGTTTTAAAAAAAAAATATAATAAAAGGCAGCTCTTGAATCCTCGAACGTTTTCTAACATAAATGGGGACAGTTTTTTCAACTTTCACAATCTCTTGCTTTTCATCTCAAATCAAAACAGAAAATCATGATTTTTTTAAATTTGGTTCAAAATCGCTCATCCAAATTTAAGTTCAAAATCGCTGATCCAAAACCGCTGATCAAACGAAGACGGGAAGAAAAACGGACAATGTTACATGGATTCTAAAACTGTTTTCGTTTTTGTTCTAGCATATATCCTTATAGACTTCTATTCTTTTAAAATGAACGAAAAAATTTATATAACATCTTCATTTTCTCAATAACTAATTTCAAAATCGAAATATTGCACAAGAAAATGTGTTTTCTTTGCGAAGTTATACATATCCATTGCAAATATCAGAGCAGTCAGTCGACAATTATAAAAGTTTTTTGAAATGTGTGCCGATCCCCTCAAGATGGGATTTTAACATATTAACTACAAGGTGGAGCGTAAGTTTGGAAGCAAATGAAAGTGCATATTATAATCCAACGAAAAATATATTTAATAAATTACAGTTATGTATTATTACATAAGGGTTTTAAGAATTCAAAAATCATAAATTTATTCAAAATGTCCCCCCTTGTTTTTAATAACAGCCTCAAATCTCCTCCGAACTCCTCCTACTGCGGCATGCAACTGTTCTTGTGAAATTTCCTTCCAAGATCTCTGGAGCGAACGCTTTAAATCATCCTCACTGCGATGGAATTTACCACAGGCCTTTGATTCAAGAATGGACCATACCGATAAGTCCATAGGATTAACATCTGGGGAGCAGGCAGGCCACATTTCTTTGGACCAAAACCGTGGAAGATGATCATGGCACCAGTTTTGAGTGACATTTGCAGTATGTGAAGTCGCGCCGTCTTGCTGAAATGTCCATAGAGTGTCATTACCGAAGTGATCCTTAGCTGACTCCAACATTGGCGTCAAAATATTCTCAATATAACATTTAGCATTGATTTTGGCGCCTTGTTCCACAAAAATTAAAAGAGATCTCCAAGTTTCTGAAACGGCGTCCCAGACCATTACTGAAGCAGGTTTCATGGTTCTGTGGACAGTTTTTAGGTAGTATGGGATGTCTTTTGCACTTTTACAAATTATTCGGTCATTCCTCCGGTTGTGAGCCATTTCCACTGTGAAAGTTTTTTCGTCAGACCAAACAATTTCACCAGCCGTGCCAGACTTCAATTCTTTCAGAAGTGCTTTGCTTCTCTCTAATCTCTTTTTCTTTACAGCTTCTGACAGAGTCTGTCTCTTTTGGAGGGTGAAAGAGGACATCTTTAGGTCTTCTTTGACAACTCTTCTCATTGTTCTGGGACTCACATTAGCTGTTTTGGCTAACAATCTAATTGACCTTTTCGGGTTCCTTCTGATCTTCTCTCGGGTACATTTTATCAGTTGTTTGGTGCGTTGTGAGCGTGGTCTACCACTTCTTGTACGATCAGTCAAGTCTCCTCTCTCATTAAAACGCTTCACACACTTCCAAACAGTCGATCTCGCTATTGAGAGAGTCTTTGAAATGACGGAATCTGACTTCCCTGCACGGTGTGGAGCAATAATGGCTTCTCTGTTGACTGACATTTTTGAATTGACTAAATTTTTGTAAAAAATAACACTGCCACCTCATAATGTAGTGTCTCTACTATAGTTCAAACCCTATCACCTACTTAGGAACTTATTTTTAAGAATAATATTAATGTTTGAAAAATTGCTTCCAAGCTTACGCCCCACCCTGTATATAACAATTCAATAATTATTGTATGATAGATATATTAGAGTATCGTAGAATATGATATCAGTATAACACTATCAGAATGTCCGAATTGTTTTTAGCATTCAAAAATATGTG
>CANNZV010004961.1:0-32920 GCA_947561585.1 Caprella mutica
GTTATGATTTAGAGCAATAGGTGTTATGATTTAGAGCAATAGGTGTTATTATTTAGAGCAATAGGTGTTATTATTTAGAGCAATAGGTGTTATTATTTAGAGCAATAGGTGTTATTATTTAGAGCAATAGGTGTTATTATTTAGAGCAATAGGTGCTATTATTTAGAGCAATAGGTGTTATGATTTAGAGCAATAGGTGTTATGATTTAGAGCAATAGGTGTTATGATTTAGAGCAATAGGTGTTATGATTTAGAGCAATAGGTGTTATGATTTAGAGCAATAGGTGCTATGATTTAGAGCAATAGGTGCTATGATTTAGAGCAATAGGTGCTATGATTTAGAGCAATAGGTGCTATGATTTAGAGCAGTAGGTGCTATGATTTAGAGCAGTAGGTGCTATGATTTAGAGCAGTAGGTGCTATGATTTAGAGCAGTAGGTGCTATGATTTAGAGCAGTAGGTGCTATGATTTAGAGCAGTAGGTGCTATGATTTAGAGCAGTAGGTGTTATGATTTAGAGCAATAGGTGCTATGATTTAGAGCAATAGGTGCTATGATTTAGAGCAATAGGTGCTATGATTTAGAGCAATAGGTGTTATGATTTAGAGCAATAGGTGCTATGATTTAGAGCAATAGGTGCTATGATTTAGAGCAATAGGTGCTATGATTTAGAGCAATAGGTGCTATGATTTAGAGCAATAGGTGTTATGATTTAGAGCAATAGGTGTTATGATTTAGAGCAATAGGTGTTATGATTTAGAGCAATAGGTGTTATGATTTAGAGCAATAGGTGTTATGATTTAGAGCAATAGGTGTTATGATTTAGAGCAATAGGTGTTATGATTTAGAGCAATATGTGCTATGATTTAGAGCAATAGGTGTTATGATTTAGAGCAGTAGGTGTTATGATTTAGAGCAATAGGTGCTATGATTTAGAGCAATAGGTGCTATGATTTAGAGCAATAGGTGCTATGATTTAGAGCAATAGGTGCTATGATTTAGAGCAGTAGGTGCTATGATTTAGAGCAGTAGGTGCTATGATTTAGAGCAGTAGGTGTTATGATTTAGAGCAATAGGTGCTATGATTTAGAGCAGTAGGTGCTATGATTTAGAGCAGTAGGTGTTATGATTTAGAGCAATAGGTGTTATGATTTAGAGCAATAGGTGTTATGATTTAGAGCAATAGGTGTTATTATTTAGAGCAATAGGTGTTATTATTTAGAGCAATAGGTGTTATTATTTAGAGCAATAGGTGCTATTATTTAGAGCAATAGGTGTTATGATTTAGAGCAATAGGTGTTATGATTTAGAGCAATAGGTGTTATGATTTAGAGCAATAGGTGTTATGATTTAGAGCAATAGGTGTTATGATTTAGAGCAATAGGTGTTATGATTTAGAGCAATAGGTGCTATGATTTAGAGCAATAGGTGCTATGATTTAGAGCAATAGGTGCTATGATTTAGAGCAATAGGTGCTATGATTTAGAGCAGTAGGTGCTATGATTTAGAGCAGTAGGTGCTATGATTTAGAGCAGTAGGTGCTATGATTTAGAGCAGTAGGTGCTATGATTTAGAGCAGTAGGTGCTATGATTTAGAGCAGTAGGTGCTATGATTTAGAGCAGTAGGTGTTATGATTTAGAGCAATAGGTGTTATGATTTAGAGCAATAGGTGTTATGATTTAGAGCAATAGGTGTTATGATTTAGAGCAATAGGTGTTATGATTTAGAGCAATAGGTGTTATGATTTAGAGCAATATGTGCTATGATTTAGAGCAATATGTGCTATGATTTAGAGCAATAGGTGTTATGATTTAGAGCAGTAGGTGTTATGATTTAGAGCAATAGGTGCTATGATTTAGAGCAATAGGTGCTATGATTTAGAGCAATAGGTGTTATGATTTAGAGCAATAGGTGTTATGATTTAGAGCAATAGGTGCTATGATTTAGAGCAATAGGTGCTATGATTTAGAGCAATAGGTGTTATGATTTAGAGCAATAGGTGTTATGATTTAGAGCAATAGGTGCTATGATTTAGAGCAATAGGTGCTATGATTTAGAGCAATAGGTGCTATGATTTAGAGCAGTAGGTGCTATGATTTAGAGCAGTAGGTGTTATGATTTAGAGCAATAGGTGCTATGATTTAGAGCAGTAGGTGCTATGATTTAGAGCAATAGGTGCTATGATTTAGAGCAGTAGGTGCTATGATTTAGAGCAGTAGGTGCTATGATTTAGAGCAGTAGGTGCTATGATTTAGAGCAGTAGGTGCTATGATTTAGAGCAGTAGGTGCTATGATTTAGAGCAGTAGGTGCTATGATTTAGAGCAGTAGGTGCTATGATTTAGAGCAGTAGGTGTTATGATTTAGAGCAATAGGTGCTATGATTTAGAGCAGTAGGTGCTATGATTTAGAGCAGTAGGTGTTATGATTTAGAGCAATAGGTGCTATGATTTAGAGCAGTAGGTGCTATGATTTAGAGCAGTAGGTGTTATGATTTAGAGCAATAGGTGCTGTGATTTTTTCAGTCATTTTTCATTAACAAAGCTCTATTTTCTGAAAATAACAGTAAACTTATTTATTTTACAATTCTTTTTATCCCACTTCGATCTCTCCTAAACTTAGTGTAACTAACCTGTGAAGTCATCAAAAAATTACCTTAAACAAAAGTAATTAGCTAACTTGAATGATTTTTATGGTGTTAGTTATTATTTGACTTGTCAAAGTACTTTGGTGTCATGTAATGAAATACATTCAAAATAGAACATCGAATTGAGAGAAGTTATTAAGGAATTTTAATTATTCAATCCAAAGTATGAACAACAATCAGAGATAATAGTAGGTGTTGCTTTGTCATTTTAGGGGACTGCAAACATTTGGAAGTACTGAAGCTGTTTGGCAATGAACAAGTAGATGACTTTTTCATTGACCGTATTTGCTATCATTTTGGTGACTCCCTCACTTCTCTGGATGTTGGCTACTGCAACAGACTCACCATTGGAGGCATCACTGCACTCGTCAGACTAAAGTAAGAGACGCGCTTTCATTTGTAGGAGTGTGCTTTCAATCATATTTAGTTGTTACTGTCATTCTCTCCAGCTACTTTTAATTAATACTTCCTAAATATTTCAGGAAATTAAAGCGGCTTGTTGTGTCTGGTCTACAAATTCCCCATTTACCACTGGCTTGTCTTTGTTTGGAGGAAGAATTACCGGGAATTCAGGTGAGTTTTCCTTGCCTGGAGTGTGACTTTACGAGAGAGCTGTGAATGTACATTAATTAAGTCGTTGTGATGGTGACTGTCATAAAAAAAAAGCTTCACTATCAGAGACAGACTGGTGGCGCATCAGCTTGGCCTCAACTGGTGGATGAGAACAGTTGGAACTTTCTATCAGGAATCTCAGAATAGCGTTAGATCTATTAAATTTGTATCTGAGAGTAGCTATTAGTTCTCTTGATTGACTTAACCTAGCAAAGGAAGTTTCTGTCCGGAACAATTTATGTGCTTTTTGATTAACGTGTCAGCTGTCTGGTGAGCTCTGGCAGCTATATTATAATAGTTGCTAAAATTTGACACATGAGTTTTTCTTTGCAGATAATTGGAGTGAATTACAATGAGGTGATGAGAAACAGTAAATCCTCCCCAATAAATTCGGATGAATTACAAAACATAGAGACGAGTCTTCAGTGCGATAAGATACAGTGGAAAAAATAGCTAGAAGTGATAGTCTTTGGTACTATATGGTAAGACTATCTGAAACCATTAGTCTGACTTCTATATAGTTTCTACAGTTTAGTGTTCCTTGCCATAAATATGTTACTGCTTATGTAAAGAGTGTACATATAAATTATACAAGTTAATCCTTCAACGAAAGATTACCTAGCTATTGTAAATAACGTCTGCAGTAAATTGATTTTGTGTAAGATCTACTTACATGCGTATAATTTCACTTGTTTCATTATTTCACTCAGATGATGTAGCTAATTCATAAAAAGATATGTTCTTTGGTTATTTATGTAGAATGTGTGCTTTTGATTAGATCTAAATTATACACAAATGAGCATACAATATCTGAAATAACGTTGCTTATGTTTTGTCAGCGAGTTAAATATATTACACTAGTGAATTTAGAATAAGGAAAAGTTTGAAAGGTGACTTCTGAAGAATTGTCCCTAATGTGGTTCAGTTTTATCAGTTAAATATTATATTAAAAACTCAATATTGTCTTCGCATAGCCGTATATTTATCAACTCTAAAATTATACATAAATGCAATATTTGTTAGCTGCATAAATATTTTACATTTAGAATATATTAAATAGATGGCTTTCATATTAAAATATCAATTAGCTACTTTTACTTAGAAACCAATGGCCTTATCGCTAACGTGAAAAATAAAGTAAATTACAATCATTTACCTGGTTCTAATACAGTAATAAGAAAGTCTAAAAGTTGATAGCTTAGAGGCAATGGATTATTATACAAGAATACAAATGTTCTTCTTGAGCAGGAGATTCGATTAGTTTTAATAATTAGCTATACATTTTGTGACATAATAACGATATCAATTACAGGAATAAAGATGTAGCTTCAAAAATAATAATCTCAATTTTTCTATATACTATTCTAAAACAGGTAGCTGATGTTCAACTTGAAGAACCCCTCAGATTATAGGGTCACAACACAAAAGGAACTTTTCATGGTTTGAAAGGAAACTTACATGCTAAATGGTCTAATTAATTTGATGTTTTGAAGCAATACTAAAATATATAAATCTAGTGAAAAAGTTTTGATTTTGATTTATAGAAAATTATTAGGCATCTTAACAGTAGATCCAAAAGTTAAGCTATTTCCAATCTTAAAAAATACTACACATTTATGGTTAAAATTAGAAACTACTTCCATGTTTGTACTTCAATATCTATCCTAATTAATTAAAAGAGAAAATCAAAGTGCCATGCACGGTTGGAATATACTGACAAATCGATAAATTTAAAATAGAGTGACACGACTGAGTCGTGTGACTAAAAATCACAGAAAAGGCACAGGTTAGACACCTACAGTACACTTTGAGAAAATTGGGATGAGGGTATTACTAATGGAGAAAAAAAAACAATAAACATACACTTAGGAAATAAAAATCTTTAGAATCTAGTTACTTAGATGCTAGAAAAATGCACACCTTGAATACTGATGCGATCAGATCTAATTAAGTACGACACTCCATGTATAGATAAAATAAAGGATTAATGCACATATAATGCTTAACAAAATGATATAACAATAATAACCAAGGTAACATAAAATACTGAGAGTTGAAGAGCGTGAGTAATTAAAGTACTTCTGTGTTAGCGGGAAGAGGTGGGTACATGCCTAACTGCTCCCAAAAGACTGCGTGTAGGACTATTCCTGCAATGAGCAGCACAAGGTACACCACAAAGCCAACCCACTTGAGGATCATCTCCCACAGCAGTTTGCGAAGGTTCCTCAGCACCATCATACCCACCAGAAGACCTGACACGAAACCTGCAAGGTGAGCCGAGTAGCTGATCTGCAATGGAGAAACTTTATGAGAGGGCTTGAAGTAAGCAATTCACAACAGTAAAGAAAGACACTCGAATTATGCAGGTTAAAGAAGAAGCCGATTTAATTTGAATACAATTACAAGAATATATTTCCTTGCTATTAATATATATAGACAAAGATAGTTGTCAAATCTCAATGAATTGGAAGAACAGTATATTTGTGATCATTTATTTCACTTGCGATTAAAAACAAGAAAACCTAACTTCTACGGAGAATCTACCCACCCTATTTTCTTCCCCATTGACGGCACTGGTGATGAAGATGGCAAGATCTGTGCCAAGGAGTCCTATCATGCCCAGCAGTCTCACCCAGTTGAAGGGCATCTCACCCCAGTTCATGATGATGTTAGCCAAGTGCGCGGCAATTAGAGCGTACACACCACCACTAGCGCCCACCAAGTAAGCCTGTCAAACATAATTACTACGATGAGAATGGTTATGGGGAAATTCGGTCTCGTATTATAATGATTATTTCTAAGAACAAGAATAGAAAAAGTTGAAATTATGGATAGTAAAATGTGTAGTGTACTTATTAAAAGTGGATAACATCATTAACTGTTGTAACATTAGCATTAGTGGCAGGAAATTCGGTCGGAGGTATAAATAAAATTTCTGAATTATATGTAACACCCCTGCCAGGACATTCAGCAATCATGAAGTGTGAAATAAAACAAACTAGCGTATGCAACAAACTACATAACGGCCATTTATAATTCTGAGACCGAAAATTTCCGGCCACTGATGAGAATGATGTCACTAATAATGGTTATATCAACACAAAACTAACAATGAATACAATGAAAGCGTAGATACAAACCTTAGGATCGACGAGTGAAGAAGCCATTGAGCCACCCAACACTCCTGCCAGGTACAGGATCAGGAGTCTCCACCATTTGTGAACCATTTCCAAAGGCAGTCCAATAATCAGGGCCATGATGCAGTTGCTTGCCAAGTGAATGTATCTGGTACAGGTTAAGAGAAACCATGATGTAGTTGCTTGATTAGTGAATAGCTCTATCTGATACAGGTTGAAAGATAAATGTTCCTGATACTGTAGATTATGAAGAAACAAACTGAAATCTCTTATAGGTAACTACATCCTTGAAGAAAAGTGTGAAAACAATTCTAAACCATCATTCAGTTTATATAATGTAGCTATATCTATACTATAATAAGAGCCGCGTCCGTGTGTCGCAAAATATGTTAAACAGTCTTTCTATCAACAGCGCCTCATAAAGTTGGTGAAAATAAGAGAAAAATCAAAGAAACAGTAATAGAAAAGGAAAACTAATAATTTCCTGCAGTATCATTACTATAGGGGCCACACTAGAATTATTAATTGAAGATATAAAAGTTTTGATTCTAAAGAGTAAAAAATATAATTTTCGATAAATTGAATATATTAATATGTATACATTGTGTGCATTTGAATATAATCTTAAACCCATTATATTAATGAACAACAGGTACTGTACTAGTTGTGATAAAATTGGATAAATTATTACGTTTTTGTTCATCTCTTAAAATATTCTGAAAAAATTAATAGCTACCCTATAGCTACAAATATTGGTTACTATCTCTTCTGAATCTGATGAATATTAGCCATTCCAATGTCAAAATTAGTGCTATTAAAAAAAAATAAAGAGCTTAAGGTACGTTTTGCATGCAGCGATTGTTGCGATCATAGCTCAGTAACCATCACCCAGCATTCCTATTGCTGAGCGATGATCGCAATAATCGCTGCTTGCAAAACGTACCTTTACCCAGCATGTAGAAACATGATTAATGACCTTACCCAGCATGTAAAAACATGACGGAGCTTACCCAGCATGTATAAATATGATTAAAGAGCTTACCCAGCATGTAGAAACATGTAGCTGATGAATCTCCATGCCTCAGCTCTTCTCTTTGGATCATAAATAAGTGGAGAGTAGAAAGGCACTGGTCTGTATGGTCCTGCACTGTCCATCTCTATGGCATAGTAAGCATACACTCCAATCTGAAGTAGTATTGAAGGGATTAAACACTAATTTATGAAGTCTGGTATTGTAGTTCTCTTTATTAAAAATCACTGAAATTAGATACCTGAGCTAGCACCAGAAGAGGTATGATGAAGGGAGGAGGACAACAAGTGTACTGCTCCAAATAGATTCTGTCAGCATGTGCTTTTTGAGATCTGGGAGTGAGAGACAGAGCCGTATTGACGAGAGCTCTCCTCAAGATAGAGCGCGTCCTGGAGTCCAGACTGACATTCACCTTAAAACGGACATAAATGAAAAGTTACATTATTTACCTTTTTGTTATTGTAGCAATAAATATTAGGACTAGCATGGCTAATAGATATAAGTCTTTTCTATTCACTATGAACATATGAAGTCTTAAGCTATAGTTTCTTATGAAAGCTATAATGAATCTTATACTTACATTTTTTCCAAGAGCTAAAAAAAATTTATGAAGAGGGATAAATTTATTTAACTTCAGATAGCTAATGCTAAAATACATTTAGTTAGAAATTAAACATCATTCTAATGTATAGCTTTAGCTACAGTGCAAAAGTGGTTCCATCTAGTCACAGGTTAAGGAAGTGGTTTAATTTTATAAAACATTACAGTTGAGTATATTAGCATTTATTATTTATGTGGTAGCTAGGTACTTTGTTGACAATTCATTTCACCTGCTGTGCAATGCAGCAAGGTGATTAGAAAATTAACCAGTTCATAATTTCACATGAATTTACACTACGTAACCTTTTGTAAAATGAATCTAGCTTCTCATTTTGTAATGTGTCTACAATTTACTGGTGGATAGTGAGAGAAATTTTAAGACATCAACTGAGGCAGGTTCTCAAAATCAGTAATGTAATGCAAACTAATTTGCATATTACACTCTTCATTGTTTAAGGCAATAGTTTGTAGTGACATGCAAGAAACTCATTGGAATTTTGAAACTCTTTAAAGAGTCATTATGAGAATGTACCTCAACTGACTCTTAGCTACTTCAATATTTAACTTTTTACTTACTTTCTGAACTTCATTACCCTATGCAAGCACAATTGAATGAAACATAAGCAATTACCATTATTGCAATCAGCAGGAGGTAAAGTCAACATCAAGCTCAGCTTGTATAATAAAAAATATTTTGCCTTTTATGAATAGGTAATCTCTATGTTCTTTAGATTGTAATCTCTATTTGAGTGATTTATATATCACCAGACTGCATATATATATCATCACTATTATAGTGCAAAGACAGTCTTTGAATTGATACTAAAGCCTGCCTGACTAACTCTTGATCAAGACCAATAGTAGTTCACTACCAAGAAATAAAAATTATCAGCTATATTTAGGATAGATAATAGAATAATATTTCCCTTACCAAACCATAGAATTCCTGCAAGTTGATATAGCCATCATTATCATAATCAACCCTAGCAAGTAAGCTGTCGACAAGATGTTCTGATAGAGGTACTTCACTGATCGGTTGATGCAGTAGATAGTGACGTAATTCTCTCTTCAAAATCATCCCATCACCATCTTGATCAATCTGCTCAAGAAATTGACATGAATTAGTTTAGTCCAAAAAATATTACCTAAACAGAATTGGAAAGTGAAAATAATTAATTAGCTATTAGCTATTTATTTGCATATTTATCCATAGTATTACTTATTGCTTTTAAACTAAATAGACTTACAGTTAGAATATTTGCATTTATATATTTATAGTAGACAGTAGTTAATAAATATTAAGAGATCTTACCTGAAGAAATATTTCATGCCAATTGATAGGCTCTGGTGAAACACGCTGTAGACGACTCATGGTGCCTAATTAATTGGCAGGATTCAAATCATAAAAATAATTCAGAGGTAGAGTATTTGATAGATCTGAATAGTTATGCTAAATAGTTATTATGGTTAGCAATGGTCAAAATGATGGTATCAAGTTTTATTTATTTAGCTTACCTATCTAGTCACTAGCCTCTTCTAGGTTATTAAAGTCAAGCTAAATTATTTCATCAATCATAAGAAAGAGTTTATTTTTCACAATACCATCAAATATCAATATGTTTAACCCTTAAGCGAGCCACTTTTTTTGTTTTTCTGACTTTGAATAAAATATTTGATAACTTTTTTTGAGTTTAGACATCAGTGAGGATATGTATAAAAATCATTTGATGAGAATTTTTTTGAAGAGGACACATATGGCCAGTTGGTCCCATGGGACTATTATATGAAAGGAGACCCGAGTGTCCACCTGGTCGCTAAAGGGTTGAGGAAGTTATCCTATTTTTTGACCTATTATGCTAATTCCTAAATTTCTTAGTGGCTAGTTTTAGCCCTTTGCAGAATAATTCCAGAATCTTCTATTTTCTCTTCTGTTCTGAGTAAAATTGCTAAAATAACATTTTAATTTTAACTTACAGCAAAAAAATAGCTAATACCTATTCCTAATTTCCTATAAGTGATGTTTCTACTTTCTAATGAGATGCAAAAGCCAAAATGTGACATCAACATCAGAAAATCATGCAAATGTACTTCTGGGCTGGGGCACCTGGCTCCAGATTAGTCTGCAAAGCACAGTCTAAAAAGTAAGTCTCCAGAGACCCCAGTCCTCTAGTAAATAGCAAGTTTGGACATGGTTTTTGGTTTATTACATGGCAGAGAGTAGAGACCCATGATTTTTAATTTTAACAGTAATTGGGATTTAGGTGCCCAGTCTGGTAAGTATAGCAGTATTTGTGAATTAATTCTGAACCCAAGTCCTATTTAAATTTAAATCCCTATGTTCCCAAGTAATTTGTTGCACCCAAATCCCAATTTCTGTAAAAAATCCTCAGTCTGTGGAGACATCCTTTTCAGTCGTTCAGACTGGTTGGGCGCACCACACAATCAGTCCACATATTTAATTTTTAGGGCTTTGGCAATTTCTCCAAAAATTTCAAATTTCTCTCCAAAAATTTCAAATTTCTCTCCAAAAATTTCAAATTTCTCTCCAAAAATTTCAAATTTCTCTCCAAAAATTTCAAATTTCTCTCCAAAAATTTCAAATTTCTCTCCAAAAATTTCAAATTTCTCTCCAAAAATTTCAAATTTCTCTCCAAAAATTTCAAATTTCTCTTCAAAATGGCCAAAAATCTAAGTAATACTCCAAACAAAAATTACATGTAATCATGTATGATGACAATAAAGACTGTATTTCATGGTAAATTCCATTAATTTCTCCTTTGAAAATAATATTCTATCAATGTCGGCCAGTCTGCAGAATGTGTCTCTTCTCCCGCAGAGATTTTAATTTGAGAGACAGTTACTCTCTGACTCTCACTTCTCAGCAGCAGATTCAGAATCTCCCGCAGCTAAATTAATGGTAACATAGGAATTAATTCAAAATCTCCCGCAGCAAAATTAATGGTAACATAGGAATTAATTCAAGATCTCCCGCAGAGATCTCAAAAGTCTAAATTTCAATCAAAAACTCCCGCAGAGAGTCTTGGAAAAATGTTCCATATTCTGCAGACTGGAATGTCGGTGGATTTTTAGTCATTTATTCCTATGTTACCATTAATAATCGCCGCCAGTCTGCAGAATGTGTCTTTTCCCCCGCAGAGATTTTAATTTGAGAGAGAGTTACTCTCTGACTCTCAGCAGCAGATTCAGAATCTCCCGCAGCTAAATTAATGGTAACATAGGAATTAATTCAAAATCTCCTGCAGCTAAATTAATGGTAACATAGGAATTAATTCAAGATCTCCCGCAGAGATCTCCAATTTCTAAAAATTCAATCAAAAACTCCCGCAGAGGCCAGAGTCTTGGTAAAATGTTCCATATTCTGCAGACTGAATTATTTTTCAGTGGAAAAGTGGGTAAAATGCCAGTCTGCAGAAACTGGTAAAGTGTTCGTAGAGATCTCTTATTCTGTTCGTAGCAAAATCAATGTAAATATAGGGATTAATTCAGAAGTGTTCGTAGCAAAATTAATGTAAATATAGGAATTAATTCAAAATTGTTCGGAGAGAATATCCCAAATATCTCACATATTCTGCAGACTGGGTAAAATGTTGGTGGATCAGCCAAATGGGCAAATTACTGGAAATTTATGGTAGATTTTTTCAGCTCTTTCAAAAAGTCAGACCAGTGGAATTTTGTGCACCAAATACAGACTGGTCTACAACTCTACAGTACAGACTGGCCAATTTCTCTAAGTTCTTGGAAATGCAAAATGAGTATAAATTGGGTACTGCCCAAATATGCTCCTACCTATCTGCTAAATATTAATACTAACATAAATTATATATTCAAACAAGTGAAACAACTACAACTTGAAACAAACAAGATTTGTATATAACCAAGGAAGTTATAGTATATAACTAAAGTATGTATGTAGTGATAGATTTATAGACGAAAAGATTACCTCATGCTCATTGACTCATACCTCGTGAGTTAAAACACACCTAAAGTGGCAAAGTCAAAGTTAGAAATTTAGTTGCAGCAGCTGAGAGTTTGGCACCGGGAATGTCATCAGTCCGCACATATAAATTGAATTTCATAGGTCAAGTCGATTCAATAAATACCTATATAAAAGTATTCTCTCGTATACTAATAATATTAATTAATTATATATACTAATTTTATCAACCTTATTTAATTTAAAACTGTTGCACAGATGACGTCACGAAGACAGAATCCCATGATTGTCTTTACTTTGTGTATTGTTTAAATTGTGGTGAAATATACTTTGTCCCTTCCCTAACTAGTAACTACACATTCCAAGACATTTTACCCTTGATATTATTATAAGTTACCCTAAATCTATCAGCTCTGATGCTGTGCCTCCCCTCATATTCTCTAAATAGAAAACTCTGCAAGCTGAACCTAATCTACAGTACACAGAATTATGTACTAGTCCCTATTCTATGTATACTGAGACCTAATCTAATTGAAATCCGCGAATAAAAATAAAGCAATTTGAAAATTAAAATTAAGCTTTATTTTACGTTTCGCGTGTCATGAACTCACTGAAGGAATTTTCTCTTCTATAGATATTTTGTTCTACTTATATTAATTGTAAAATCATCATCCTTATAAAAACAAAATTATTTTACGTAGATTATTGAATATATATCTAATTGTATGTTCCCACCGATGAGAATACAATACAATATTCAATTATATTTGTAAGTTGTACCAGGGATACAGTAACATAGGGACAGGGTATGGTAATTAGCTGATCGAAACTAGTTTGACGTGACTACCTGGTGACTGGAAAACGCGACTCTGACCACACTTTGAATCAAACCTTCTTAAACTTATTCACTTCTAATTTTTTTTTTCTTATCAATTACTAACTAGGCATTGGTTAAATTTTATTTTCATTATGATTTCCTTAATTGTTATTCATAGGAACTACATTTTAGCAGTTAAATAGCACTAGTTTAATTAGGCTCCTTGGTAGCATATGTTCAAGACCCTATTATATATAGATAAGTTAAAGAAATGACCAATAATAATACACCTGAATCGTGCCTATATATTCAACTTTGAGGTTCAATCGCCATTTTCGCTTTTCTCTTACAGGAAACCGTTATAAAATTACTTTAAAGTTCTCGATATTAATAAGCAAATACGAGTAATTATGAGCCGCTCGGTCACAAACAAGGAATGTGTTGTTGTGGTGACGTCATATTGTTGCGTCGTCTACTAGTTGCTATACCCGATTATGTTTCTGTATCCTGGTTGTAAACTTGTACCTACCTAACTACCATGGAATGTTGAACTGTCGAATCGATATTTCAATGTTTGATGCGTTATTATTTTGCAGGTTACATATATGTATATTCACTTAATATTTCAAATATTGAAATTTTCAAATAAATTAATATTCTATTTACATTAATAAGTACCTAGTAAGTATTTTCCCAGTTTCATTCGCTAGTCCCATTTCACTTAAAGTTTACTCGTTTCCATGGTAACCATTTTGTATCTTTTATGATTGTATCATTTTACAAAATTATTAGAAATTATTGGTGGATTTTTTCAGCTTTTTGAAAAGGTCAGTGGGATTTTATGCACCAAATACAGACTTGGAAATGTAAGCCAATTAATTGGCTTTAAGTTTTTAACTGACATACTACCTATCCATGTTTGGGTGGCACCGTGGGCAGGAGTCCTAGTCAGGAATTCAGGAAAGTCGTCAGTTTAACTAGTAATAAGAAAATGGATTCTGCCATTCAGTTCAGGTCAGGATTCTGGATTCTGTCATTCAAATACCTAGGTTGGAGGGAGTTGAGAGATGGATGAAGGTTGTTACATTGAGTGAAGAAGAGGTGAAAAAAAGGATAGGGAAGTTGAAAAGCCATAAGCAGGGAGGTCCAAATAATATAAAGGGAGAAATGTACAGAGCAATAGCAGATAGGCGATAGTGAGGGATGCATGGGAAGGGTGACTGGAGCTTTCAATAGGATGTTGGAGTCGGGGCAGGTGAGTGGGAGCTGGAAGAAATCTAAAACCTGCATGGTACCAAAAGCTCAAAGACCAACTGTAAATGAGCACAGACCAATAGCTTTGACAAATGTGGGGCCCCCAGTCTGTATTTCATGGTAAATTCCACCGACATGTCGGTGGAATTTTTTCCTCTTGAAAATACTATTCTGGCAAAGTCGGTGGATTTTCAGATATTTATTCCTATGTTACCATTAATTTTCGGTGGAAAAATGGGTAAAATGTTGGTGGATCAGCCAAAATTCTGGAAATTTATGGTGGATTTTTTCAGCTATTTCAAAAAGTCAGTGGAATTTCTTGCACCAAATACAGACTGGATGTGGGCCGTGGGGTATAAATTATAAGGTGTTCATGGGATACGTATCTAAAAGCTGAGCGGCGCACACCAGTACGGCGCACCAGATTACGGCGCACCACTGTACATTCTATTAGATAGGTAATTTGATTTTTGAATACAGAATAATGATAAATGGAGTGAATTTGATAGGTAATTGTCTTATCAAATTTATGTCTGATGCCCGATGGTACCTGAATCCAATGTTTATACTATACTACAGACTACAGAGTTTAATTATTTGATTGAGATGTTTAATTTGGAATAGAAAATAAAATTCATCATAGAAATTAGAAAACTATAATTGTAATTTTATGGGGTAACTATTGTAAACTTTCAGTCTGAGGTGTAAATAAAAACTTATCAATCAGCCGTTAGGTAGATATATCGGGGGGCGTGCCGCCCCCCGAACCCCCCTGCCAGGTCATTAAACAATCATGAAGTGTGCAGAACAACAAACTAGCAGATACAACAAACTAGCAGATACAACAAACAACATAACAGTTTTTCACAATGAGGTCATTAATAGAAAGTAGCGTCAGACCGGGTGGCTTTGCGCACTTCAACATTCCGGTTGAAGTTGCGCATCGGTAATTGACGGTGAATGCGTAAAAATATTTCAAATCTGACAACACCATTGGAAAGAGCAGCTCTTAAACCCCCTAGTGCATAAATTTCACGAAACTCGTAAGAGATTGAGTATAGATACTAAGTGTTCAAACAGAGACCTATGTTTTTTATGGCAAAATAATTATTTTGGACTAGAATCGAATCTCCGCAAACTTTGCTGTAGTGTTGATAATTATGCTCCAATTTGATTGCAATTTACGTTGGATACGCATAATTTACTGCAGATTAACGTCATGTAAGATGATTTGAATAATAATTATAAATTATTGAGATATAACCAATATACTAGATGCGCAACATCACCCTGGGAATATTTTAATTCACGGGTGGACTTGCGCACATTTATTAATAAAGTTAAAGAGCTCTTATTCATTAATAAACCTGTGATATTCATCCCCGATACTCCTATATCACGGCAATTCCACAGCAGCCTCACGGCAGTTGCACAGCAGCCTCACGGCAATTCCACAGCAGCCTCACGGCAATTCCACAGCAGCCTCACGGCAATTCCACAGCAGCCTCACGGCAATTCCACAGCAGCCTCACGGCAATTCCACAGCAGCCTCACGGCAATTCCACAGCAGCCTCACGGCAATTCCACAGCAGCCACACGGCAATTCCACAGCAGCCTCACGGCAATTCCACAGCAGCCTCACGGCAATTCCACAGCAGCCTCACGGCAATTCCACAGCAGCCTCACGGCAATTCCACAGCAGCCTCACGGCAATTCCACAGCAGCCTCACGGCAATTCCACAGCAGCCTCACGGCAATTCCACAGCAGCCTCACGGCAATTACACAGCAGCCTCACGGCAATTACACAGCAGCCTCACGGCAATTCCACAGCAGACTCACGGCAATTCCACAGCAGACTCACGGCAATTCCACAGCAGACTCACTGCAATTCCACAGCTGACTCACGTTAATTGCACAGCAGACTCACGTTAATTGCACAGCAGACTCACGTTAATTGCACAGCAGACTCACGTTAATTGCACAGCAGACTCACGGCAATTGCACAGCAGACTCACGGCAATTGCACAGCAGACTCACGGCAATTGCACAGCAGACTCACGGCAATTGCACAGCAGACTCACGGCAATTCCACAGCAGACTCACGGCAATTCCACAGCAGACTCACGGCAATTCCACAGCAGCCTCACGGCAATTCCACAGCAGACTCACGGCAATTGCACAGCAGCCTCACGGCAATTCCACAGCAGCCTCACGGCAATTGCACAGCAGCATCACGGCAATTGCACAGCAGACTCACGGCAATTGCACAGCAGACTCACGGCAATTCCACAGCAGACTCACGGCAATTCCACAGCAGACTCACGGCAATTCCACAGCAGACTCACGGCAATTCCACAGCAGACTCACGGCAATTCCACAGCAGACTCACGGCAATTCCACAGCAGACTCACGGCAATTCCACAGCAGACTCACGGCAATTCCACAGCAGACTCACGGCAATTCCACGGCAGACTCACGGCAATTCCACGGCAGACTCACGGCAATACCACGGCAGACTCACGGCAATACCACGGCAGACTCACGGCAATACCACGGCAGACTCACGGCAATACCACAGCAGACTCACGGCAATACCACAGCAGACTCACGGCAATACCACAGCAGACTCACGGCAATACCACAGCAGACTCACGGCAATACCACAGCAGACTCACGGCAATACCACAGCAGACTCACGGCAATACCACAGCAGACTCACGGCAATACCACAGCAGACTCACGGCAATACCACAGCAGACTCACGGCAATACCACAGCAGACTCACGGCAATACCACAGCAGACTCACGGCAATACCACAGCAGACTCACGGCAATACCACAGCAGACTCACGGCAATTCCACAGAGGACTCACGGCAATTCCACAGAAGACTCACGGCAATTCCACAGCAGACTCACGGCAATTCCACAGCAGACTCACGGCAATTCCACAGCAGACTCACGGCAATTCCACAGCAGACTCACGGCAATTCCACAGCAGACTCATGGCAATTCCACAGCAGACTCACGGCAATTCCACAGCAGACTCACGGCAATTCCACAGCAGACTCACGGCAATTCCACAGCAGACTCACGGCAATTCCACAGCAGACTCACGGCAATTCCACAGCAGACTCACGGCAATTCCACAGCAGACTCACGGCAATTCCACAGCAGCCTCACGGCAATTGCACAGCATCCTCACTGCAATTGCACAGCAGCCTCACGGCAATTCCACAGCAGCCTCACGGCAATTGCACAGCAGCCTCGCGGCAATTGCACAGCAGCCTCGCGGCAATTGCACAGCAGCCTCGCGGCAATTGCACAGCAGCCTCGCGGCAATTGCACAGCAGCCTCGCGGCAATTGCACAGCAGGCTCGCGGCAATTGCACAGCAGCCTCGCGGCAATTGCACAGCAGGCTCGCGGCAATTGCACAGCAGCCTCGCGGCAATTGCACAGCAGCCTCGCGGCAATTGCACAGCAGCCTCGCGGCAATTCCACAGCAGACTCACGGCAATTCCACAGCAGCCTCACTGCAATTGCACAGCAGATTGGGGCAGTTGCATAGAAGATTGGGGCAGATTCACGTCAGTTGCATAGCATATCAGGGTTAGATTTTCTATGCACAGTTTATACAGAATGAACTTGCGCACTGCGCAGTTCCACATTGGGTGAATTTGCGCAGTGCGCAAGTACACCCGGTAATTGCGCAAAATTCACCCGGTTTATCCCCACGATCTTTGCGCACAGTTTTTCGATGATAACTTTTTTTGTATTGAACTTAAAGAGTTGAAACTTGGTGAGCACCTAGGTCTACCCTTCATCTATCTGCACACAAAAAATCAGGTTGCTGACTTCTCTAGTTTTTTGGTAAAATCAAAGTATGCGGAAAATGCGCAAAGCCACCCGGTCCGACGCTACAGTGGTGCGCCGTATTGTAGTGCGCCGTAATGTGGTGCGCCGCTCAGCTTTTAGATACTGTTGGTTCATGGGGGTGTTGAAGGAGCGTTTTGTGGGACAGGTGATGAGTGATGCGAAAGTTGGTTACATGCAGGTGGGTTTTACGGAGGGCAGGAGAATGGAAGAGAACCAGTCTGTATTTGGTGCACAAAATTCCACTGACTTTTTGAAAAACAGGTTTTTTGAAGAGCCGTGGGGATATGATATCTGAGCCGTGGGATAAAAATTGCGAGCCGTGGGATAAAAAATGCAAGCCGTGGGATAAAAAATGTGAGCTGTGGGATAAAAACTACAAGCAATGGGATATAAAGCGAGCCGTGGTGGAAGGAGCAATTAATACCTAGATATAGTTACTTATTAACAGACCGGGAATATTTGATCAAGTGAAAATTCACATTCGATGAGCCGCAAAGTTTTGAAACTCTATATAAATGTCTTTTAGAAGACCGCGAGGTCTGACGAAAAAAATTTCACAGTGGAAATGGCTCACAACCGGAGGAATGACAGAATAATTGGTAAAAGTGCAAAAGACATCCCATACAACCAAAAAACTGTCCACAGAACCATGAAACCTGCTTCGGTAATAGTCTGGGCCGCTGTTTCAGAAACTTGGAGATCTCCTTTAATTTTTGTGGAACAAGGCGCCAAAATCAATGCTAAATGTTATATTGAGAATATTTTGACGCCAATGTTGGAGTCAGCTAAGGATCACTTCGGTAATGACACTCTATGGACATTTCAGCAAGACGGCGCGGCGCGACTTCACATACTGCAAATGTCTCTCAAAACTGGTGCCATGACCATCTTCCACGGTTTTGGTCCAAAGAAATGTGGCCCCCCTGCTCCCCAGATGTTAATCCTATTGACTTTTCGGTATGGTCCATTCTTGAATCAAAGGCCTGTGGTAAATTCCATCACAGTGTGGATGATTTAAAGCGTTCGCTCCAGAGATTTTGGAAGGAAATTTCACAAGAACAGTTGCGTGCCGCAGTAGGAGGAATTCGGAGGAGATTTGAGGCTGTTATTAAAAACAAGGGGGGACATTTTGAATAAATTTATGATTTTTGAATTCTTAAAACCCTTATGTAATAATACATAACTGTAAATTATTAAATATATTTTTCGTTGGATTATAATATGCACTTTCATTTGCTTCCAAACTTACGCCCCACCCTGTAGGTGGAATTCACCATGAAATACAGACTGGAACATGGTTAAGATTTCAGAATGAACTCCATGTTAATTTGGGGAGAAAATAAATCAAGATTTATATTTCAGATTTTGTAGTATGGTAGAGTCAGGTAGACTAGACATCCTTGAATGAACCGGAAAGTTCAAAAAAATTGTACTATTGTAGGAATCTGACTTGTTTCCTTGATTCTTTATCCTCATTAATATTTTATTAAATGGGTACTCTATTAAAATGGTAGTAGATACCTTGTTATTAAAGTTTTTATATTGAAGCTAAACATTTTTAACTTTTTATAATGGGGAATTGTCTGATTGCTGTTGGGTTGAAGAAACACAAGAGGTGAGAGTATATAAAAATTAGTCTATTTTGTCATATTTTCTAAGCTGTACATCCTCTTTTCAGTTTTCCATCATATAGCTATGACTGGTTTATGGCACTTTACCTTTGGACAGGGTCAAGATGGAAATCGCACAAAAACATGTATCAATCTCATAGCAATCTATTATTTTTTTTTAACTTCCTCCCATAGTCCCATTATTTCCAAATTCTCCAACTACTCTTTCCAATTTTACCAAATAGTAAATACTAGAGTATGGGACTCTCAATGGCCTTGACAGTCTTAAATTATTCAATGGCTAGTACTAATTGTTTTCATATCTTTTATAAATATTCAAATGATGGCAAACATCAAATATGGAAAGCTTAATTTTATTTATATACTTTATTTTTGAATATGGCTAATAACATAATTCTTTCCACCCTGCTGTAGCTACATTATATAGCTACTTAATAATATTAATTTTTTTTGTTGCCATCAAGCAGGTTAGTTAACAATAGTACCTAAATTTATAATGTTGACTACATAGTGGTCTGTGGTACAAATGTACACAACTGTCAACATTTTGAACCCAAATTAAATTGGGACAATGTGTACTACAATTATACCATTGTTTTTATCATACATACAACATCAATAGGTACAGGCAGATATATTCAGCTCATCTTGCTAACATATGACATGTCATACAGAAGCAAGCAATAACAAAAATTTTGAAGAAAAAAAATTGAAAATATATTTTTTTGTTGTATCCTAATTATTTTGTTGTATCGCTTGTTGTCTTCTTTATTATTGTGATTTATGTAAAAAAGTAATTAGAAATATATATCATTAAATTTGTCATGCATTAGCTATCTATTTATAGCTATTGAATTATCAATTTTAATGTTTTCATTATATGCTAATTAGTAATTTTACTTCTAGCTACATGGAGTGTGGAATTGATCACGGGTTTGTTTCTCTCCATAAAATCTCTTTTTAAATAGCTAGTCTTCTTGTCATGTTTTTATTGGTACAATTGAATTTTTATATTTAGCCTTTACTATTGCTTCTACTAATATTTCAGCGAATTATATTGTGTAATATTAAGTAATTTTGCTTTGTGCTGTAGTAGCTAATTTGCTAGCATTCCAAGGGGTTATTTTGAAGTGCAATTTAAAATAAAAAAATTTAAACCATATGATCAGTTATTTATGAAAAGATAATAAAAATAAAAAAGTAGAACATAGCTACATTTTCTCCCTGAGCAGATAAATAGTTGATTATATTCAGTTGAATCTGAATTAATTAGTGGAATCATGGAATGATATTTTTTGAATCATCAGAATGTAGGTAGGTAAGTAAGAAAATTCTGTAATAATTTGTACTAACTTTTTTGTTTTCATCTCTGCTCTGGAGATAAGATTTCAATCAAACTCTATTATAATAATAATTGAATAGATAGGTAATTGAATTTTCCACTTATTCATTATGGTTCTTCTTTAATGTTGGCATCTGGTTTGAATATTAAAATAATGTAATTTAATAAATCTGTCATTAAGGACAGTCCTACATTTCAAGTTTAATTACTGCTTTATTACTTTAAATCTTATCTAGTTTCTAAATGATTAAAAAAACAATGGTAGCTGTTAAAGAAGCTGCAATATCTCATTGCTTAATTTTATCCAGTGTCATTCATCAATAATTTTTTGAATATTTTAATCTTTTTATTAGTGACAAACAATATTGCACAAATTTATATATATAATCAATCATTCATGATATTATTTTCCCACTATTAGGATGAAAGGTAAATTGAAAAGATTGGGAAGAAAATAATAATAACGTAATCCTGAAATCTCTAATTTTCTCTAATCAGTTAAATTTGGCTAGCTTATACATATTTTTTTCATTGTTGGCTTTCCTTTATATCACTTCTAACACCAGAGTAACTAATTGTTATTATAACCACCTATACAGGTGTTTTATTGCCATTGGTTGCTAGCTACTTTATATTGAATATATTATCTCTACTTTTTCTCTTGTAGATGAATTGTTAGCTTTTAAACTCCTAGTCTTGATGTGAAATGATTTATGACTCAAATGACACAATAAGAATTTACTGATTGTAGTTTTTCAGTACTTTGGTTTATATATCATATCAATAATTATATTTTGTTGAAATAATAACTTCCTTTACATTAGACCAGAGTCTATGGAGGTCCCTAATCTTTATAATTCAATCAAACTTGCTAGTAGCTATTTACTTAAAAGTTTGTTATTTTGTGAGAAAAGTTGTGGACTAACTTGACGTCGGTATCAAATAGTGTTATCTCATGTGCTCTTTCCATTGAATAGGTGACTCCTTCATTGCATAGTATAAAAATTACATGCAGAGTGTTATGCTCTTCAACTACCAAGTTTTAGATTTTTGTGCAAGGTAGGCTTGTAGGTTTCATGTAGCTAGCTACTATCAGTCTATTACCTCTTCATTTTATTCTTCTAACAGTGAGTTCAGTCACCAATCTTGTGCTCCTTTTCATCACTTTACTTGATAAGTGATTACATTCAAGGTGTAGCTTTTCATCTAATTACCCAAATTTTTAATCCAATACCCTACCTTTTATGATTGATTATTTCTCAATTTACTCCAAAGGGAAGTGACTATTCTGTTGGTTGGTCTTGATAATGCTGGAAAAACAACTGCAGCCAAAGGAATCCTCGGAGGTACATTTCCTTAAGGAGCACATTTTGATGCACCGCACCAGTAATATTTTGCTGCCTCTTCACTACTGTGTCATAAAATTAAATTAAATTTCCTCACTTCAATTTTTTTTTCTTATATTGCACCATCTCACCTTACTGGTAGCTTAGGTATTTCCTCATGATTCCCTGCATTCATTTTTTTCTATTATCTACATCATCCTTTAATTTAAATATCCACTGTTTACTTGTTTAATATACTGTCTGCAAGTAAAGATTTCTTAGTAAAATTACTAGAAAATAATGTAGCAATATAACTACAAACTTACTAGGGAGAAAACTATTTAGTGAGATAAGCTCCATGGTGCTCAAACTCGTCTCTGACTAGATAAGCTGTGTTGCTGTATTGATATTCTACTACCTTTCAGTACCTATGTAAAAATGTTATTTATGCAATTAAAGGGGCAGTAGCTATTGCTAAATTTAACTTTCACCAAATTTATTATAAATTTTTTCAGATCCTGTAATTATGTAGCTAATAGCTATATTATGGAGTGACCCATATTATTTGCAATAGATAATATTGAATTTCTATTGTAAGGTAAATAAGAAAATAATGCAATAAGATAATTTGGAAAGAGATTTAGAAATAAAGTAGCTCATCTAGTTTCGAAATTGTGGCCTTTTTATTTGAACATTTTCTCAGCAAGGGTTGTTACTGAAGAATAAAGAGCCTCTATTCTTCTTTGTCTAACTTGGCTCAAGCAGAATGAATATCTGCCTTCAAAGAGTCCAGATTGGGTAGGACTGAGTTGAAACTTTGCTCTCAAGGATATTGTGAAATCTGCAGGATTTTCAGATTGTGATTTTGCCAAATCAAGCATGATAGCAATAGTTATTATTTACATTTAGGAAAAGTGAATGTTTTCACTTTTTTTTTAAATTGTATAATTTTGATATGTCATTGCATGGTTTAGAATTCAATTTCAAATTGAGAAGTAGCTATAGAAAATAACAAACTAAATTACCACTCAAGCAAATGCACATTCTTATTCTACTAGGAACACCTCAAATATAACGTTACCTCTTTTCAGCAGATCTAAATCTCAAACTAGTATTTATTTCAAGGGATGCAGCATGTGGAATGATATTAGTGAAAATTTGAAGTCCAATTTTAGTATCTGTAAATTCAAAAATTCTTTTAAAATCCATCTGCTTGCTCTCCAGTAGCACTTTTCTTTTGTTTATGTATAGTATTAGGTATGTTTTTATGTTTTTTTCCTTCATTCAAACTTTATAGATAGTTCCATCATGTTTAACATTCTATTTTATATAGCTAGGTTGCCCTAAATGCATTTAGCTTATTGGTTGGGCCTTAATGTTTCCTCTGTTTGATTTGTTAGTTTTTGTTATTTAGTCAGTGTAAGAGAGTAATCCCATCTCTTTTACATACATTGTTGGGAAACATTATGTTTAAATAGATAAATAAACTTGATAATTACTACCTACTTCAGTGACTATCAATATATTTTTTTCTTTACACAATATATTTATTGCTACCAGGTGATGTCTGTATGCTATACTCTGACCCATCCACCACCATCTAAGAATGTTAGATCTTCATAATGTAATCCTAGGATATTTTTTTTTCTCTTAAGTCTGTTCTTTTGTCCTCAGAGTCTGTGAAAGATGCTGCACCCACCATCGGCTTCAATCCAGAGTCTCTGGAGTACCGTGGATGCAAGATTACTATGTTTGACTTGGGTGGTGGTGCAAAAATCAGACCAGTTTGGTCTAAATATTTTGCAGAAGTTAGTGATAATGAGATTCTTTTTATATGTTTTGCTTTCTAATAGTCTAGGTATTAAAATAGAACTACCTAGCTAATGATTTTACTTTCAAATTTATTTTAAAGATATTAAAATTTCCTGTTCCTTCAAGATGGATGCCAAAACTTTCCATAAATGTGAAGTTGGTTTATAATTTAATGGACTATTTGTTGCAGGTTCATGGTGTAATTTTCGTGATAGATTCCACAGCTGCCGACAGACTGTCTGAATGCAAAGCTGAACTCACTGCTTTGCTCGCACACAAGAAAGTCAGTGGCAAGCCTGTTCTTGTGCTGGCAAACAAGCAAGATGTTGAGGGAGCTTTGGATGAGATTGATCTGGTGGAAAGTCTTCAGGTATTACATTTTAAAGGGCCGTACACACGCAGGTTTTTTTAAATCTTTCCACCAAACTTTTTTCTAAGCTCCTACTACTTTTTCCATGAGACTTTTGAATCATAAAGAAAAAACGATATAATTATTATTTATTTTTATTAATAAATTAATAAGAATTATATAGTTTTTTCTCATATGATTCAAAAGTCTTGTAGAAAATGTAGGAGGAGCTTAGTTAAAAACCTTGTGAGAGTATAGCCCCTAACAATGATGTTGAAGATGCAATACAATAGGGATCTTCTTACAGTGAAATGTTTTCAATTTATTACAGATTGAACACATTGTGAACAAGTACAAATGTCCTACTCGTGTTGAAACTTGCTCTGCAATATCTCTTGATGGAAAAAAAGTTGACAAACCTATTGCTGATGGATTTCGGTAGAGATTAATGTTATATTATCTTATTAATTGAGGGTCAATATTGAATATTTTTAATTAATTAACGCTACTTGAATATAGTCATCAGTAGGGCTGGGACAATATGCTCTATAAACTATAGATCCCGAAAATATCATAGACGAAACTAAATTAATGGTATCGAGTACTATATACCGCTGGTTTAGAACGATTCAATGCTCTTTAATTCTTTCCGTCTATAATATTTTTAGGATCTATAGTTTTTAGAGCATATTGTCCCAGCCCTGGTCATCAGTGAATTATGTCTCATTTTGAATAGAAATCACAACAGTTACTACCCTAATGTAAGTAGCTCTTCGAATTCAATTAGGTTTTACCGTTTCATGTTGAACAAAAAACTTTACTCCATCTAAGCATTAAAAATCTAGATGATCTTTTCTGCTCAAAACAATCTATATTTTCTTAGATGGAAAAATGAGAGCAGTGGTCCCTTTGGCCCTGGGTTTTAGTTGAAGTAATTTAGATCATGGACTGTCCTTTTACATCTTCACCATATTTTAATACTATTTATTTATAATTTAGACAATAACGCTAGGGTTTTACTCTTCAACTGTGAGGTCTTACATTTACCGTTTACCCTTTTAGTACCAGGGAGGGGAGGGTGTGATTTAAGTACAGCTCCCATAATAAGGTAGTGAGCTTCCTGAGATTTCTTGACATTTTCCATTTTGTAATCTGCGCATCTTTTAAAATTAGTCGCATTGGTCAATGAGTTATGGCAACTTTTTTATTAGAGTTCTTTATTTTAGATCATAGAGTGTGATTTATTTGGTAGATTATGTTGAATTTTTACCTGAGGGTTGCTAGATAAAAGTAATTTAATATAGCTACTCTCTTTTCACTAGGTGGTTGCTAGATAAAAGTAATTTAATGTAGCTACTCTCTTTTCACTAGGTGGTTGCTAGATACAATTTATTTAATGTAGCTACTCTCTTTTCACTAGGTGGTTGCTAGATACAATTTATTTAATGTAGCTACTCTCTTTTCACTAGGTGGTTGCTAGATACACTTTATTTAATGTAGCTACTCTCTTTTCACTAGGTGGTTGCTTGATACAATTTATTTAATTTAGCTACTCTCTTTTCACTAGGTGGTTGCTTGATACAATTGTGGTTCATTACAATGAACTCCAAAAGAGAATTGAAGGAGATGTTGAGAAAGAGAGATTGAAATCACTGAAGGAACTGGAGGAAATCAAAGAAAGAGTTAGAATCCGCAGAAACGAGAGAGAATTACAAGAACAACAACAACAACAAGCAGTTCAACTCTCAACTGATAATCAAGAAGATATCAAATATTCCAATTCAGAAACTGAAGAGGACATTGTTGAGGAAGAGCCTTCTTCAATAAGTGAGAGATCATTACTTTGATGTTTACACTGCTCTACATTAATTAGATCTTAAGTTTGGATTACTTTGATCTTTTAAGATGCTCATCATTTTAAGTCAATAGCAGAATATTAATTCATTGACTATAAGCTATGAAGAAAGTAACTTAATCTTCAAACAGTGGCTAGAGCCACTTTATTATTCTAGTATTAGTAGCTTTTCTGTATACACGAAAACTCCACAGAGGTTTAGTAAGAAAATCACTTGTGTAGGAGTCGCAACTTTGTTTTCTGTGAAGAATAAGCACTATGTAGATGAACTATGTTGCATCGCACCGACCAAAATGTCACAGCCTCTTCGTAAAAAATTTCAGGTCATACTGAGTAGTTCGTTCAGCCGATTGGCTCATCCAGTCAGATTAGTTTTAGCAGGGATGTCAGGCTCACGCTAACTTCATAGCACTCTATTTTTTTTTAATCAATTTGGCCATTTCATCAACCCCTCAAATACAATGAAGACAAGTTGCTATCCTCTACCAACATCTTGCCCTCACCAAAGATATACGAGATAGAGACACCATTCTCTCATAACTACAACTACGTTTTTGAAACTTTAAATATTAGCCATTCATGTGTTACTAATAGCTACTAGCTAATATTTAATTAATACAAGAAATTGACTCAGTATTTTTTTCAGAGAGAAGTACTTCAGAGTTACTTGAGTTACAAGAGCTCGGTATGGAATCTTCTGATATTGAAAAAGAAAATTCAGCAAGGAGTGATGTCAACATACACACAACTGAGGTGAGATAAGACAGTACAACTAGGAGTAATTTCAACATTCACACAACTGAGTTGAGATAAGACAGTACAACTAGGAGTAATTTCAACATACACACAACTGAGGTGACCTTTTACTAAGGACTCTCTTTACATCTCAAATCATGACTGCTTTTACTTTTCTTTCCTTCTGATAAATTATTAATAATTAATTATGTTTGTTCATTCAGACAAAACATTGTATAAAACTATACCTCTAAGAAATCTTTTAACAACAAAGTGTTTTCCATAGTCATTACCTAATCTATTTAGATATAACAATAGATACTCTGAAATTTCACACACATATTCATTGTTTTCAATTAACCTATAGATATTTTTGTGAATTATAAAGTCTATGTTTTTTTCTCAGTGTGACAATGAAGAAACTGGAGAAAACATGGAAGTTCCTATCGTCTCTCCAGATTATAATGGAGCTAATTCTTTCAATGGTGACTATTGTTAATGGAGATCATTGCCATTTATTATAGCTAATCTAGGCAATGCACAGTGATGAAATATAGTAAACCTTTACTAATCTCTTACCTATTGCCAATGCAGAAAGACTGCAGACTGACGATGAACCGTCGCTTGAATACATCCCTATAGACTCTGATGATGAACTTTATAATATGGACCAGAGAGAGTATAGAATAGCCAATCACTCACCAACTTCTTTGAGTAGTTATGTCAAAAGTAAGTCACTATAGACACTTAAAGGTCCTCTCCAGGATCCGGGGAAAAAATGAGTTTATTACATATCATTATAGAACTAAGGTCTACGATCATTATTCTGCAAACCGCATACAATTCGGTTCAGTATATATTTTATTATTTACTTTTAAAGTTTTTTATTACTCTGTGAGCAACAATCGAGCGAATCTCCAACCTGACGCTGAGAAAGAAAATTGTACACTCTTTGTTTTGATTTCAAATTTAGATTTTTAAACAATCAATGCGTTTTTGGCCTTCTTTTAAGATATTAATTGTTTCTAAAAGTATATAAACGTTTCTATAATAAGTTTATCCAAATTTAAACCTTTAAACGAATAATAAATAGATTTATTAAACTAAATACCTAGTTGACAATCAAATAAATGGTGTACATTCTTCTTCTTCAGTCTGAAAATTAGAATGTTGGAGGTAAAGTAGGTTTTGTAGAGTTTGGATTATAAAAATCTTTAAAAGCATGTAAAATTAAAAATATGCTATCACATTTTATGGGGTTTGCAGTAAAATGGTGAGAAACATTAGCCTCGTTGATTCTCCCACTTTCTTCCATAAGAATATAGGAAAAAATGATATAAAACGTATAATTATTATTTGGTATTCATTATACCTGCAGGTATCATGGATACCAAATAATAATTATACGATTTATTGATTTATATCATTTTTTCTTATATTCTTGTGGAAAAAGTAGGAGGAGCTTAGCAAAAAGTCTGGTGGAAAGACTTAAAAAACCCTGCGTGTGTACGGCCCTTTAGAGGAAACTTAAAATTTTGAATGTAATTATTAAAGCAGATTAGGAATTGTACTGTATTTGAAATTACTAAAATAAATCTATTAATCATACCTCAGGTCAACTGCAGTTGGAGTCTACAAATAAAATAACGCCTAAGAAGATGTCCTTTTTAAAGCGCTACCACAAGACTGCTCCTTCAAACTCTCACGAAATACAAACACAGTGAAATGTTAGTTTATTTCTATTTTAGTTACAATGTACTGTTTCCACTTAGATTAGAAATAGTCAGATTTTATATTATTATACCTTTAGTTTTTGTAACTCTGAGCTATTGTTTTTTATTGTTTTAGTAGTAGACAATAGCACTTGCAAGGAAATATTTACTTAAACTTTAATCTGATGGAAGCAGAGTACAATTTTTGGGGTCGCAATAGAAACATAGAATAGTTTTACACCCTTTGCCATAATAAAGTTAAGTATAAAGTCAAGAAGGATATGAAAATCTCAACCTTGAAGGTTTTTTTTTCTTTGTTTAAGATTCAAGTTTTCGAATAGAAAGATGTCTATCCATCATCAGGATCAGAGAGTGTAAATCCTGGAACAAACTATGAATCTTTATGACCTACTGTACTATATTAGATATCTAATTTCTTTGAGCTCTGTTTACTATATTTACCGTCGCAAAATTGCGGAATATTATGTTTTGATCGGGAATATTTATTCATTTCTAATATTGTTATTCACATAACTTAAAAAAAACTATTCAACCAAATTTCCAAAGATTTAATGGGACGATTTTTCATTATCCAGGAACCATTTGGTAGATTTTGGGAGCTGTTGGGTCAAAGTCACGAAAGATCAAAATGAACGAAAAATGTAGCAGTGGCGAAGGTATGCGCTCTAAGACTGCTCGTTCTAGTTCATTAATATTTTCCTCTTCCACATTAATTTCGAAACTTTATAGATATGAAATTTATCGTATGAAATGGATTGTTTAATCGAGCTTCTGGTAATTAAAAGATGTGAGTTTATATAGGGGTTAATTTTTATACTTCTTATTCTTTAACTAGTGTACTTGTCCCTTAATAATAACGGGTCTTAAATAGTAAATTATTACCCATTGTTAGGTTACTTTAAGTGAATTCAAATTAAAACTGATTCTTCATTTCTTAGATAAAATACATATAAAAATTGGACAAAAAATAGAAAAATATGAATATAAATATCATAACAATATACTTCCGTGCGTATCATAGTGACATTCTTCATGATTAACCAGACTGTATTTCATGGTAAATTCCACCGACTTTTCAGTGGAATTTTTTTCCATTGAAAATAATATTCTGGCAATGTCGGTGGATTTTTAGCTATTTATTATTGTTTAATACCCGTCATGTAAAAGCGGACACCTAATAAATTAACACACGATGGAAATTATTAGGGTAGATATAAATAGACATTTTTCTTTTCGACAGCTCTAATATTAAATGTGCCTTTAACGTTGAGATTTTAATAACCCTTTTGAAAATACACTTATTTATTCTTCTAGTTAAGTAATTAGATTTCGAACATGTTTAACTACTTTTTGTGTCATATTTTTTCACTGATGTAATAGAAAATTGTTATGTGTTAATTTATAGTCTGATCGTATCCAGGATACTATAGCTCTTCCATTTTATTTTTTCATTAGAATTCATTTGAAATGGAAAATAGGCTCAATTTCTTCCTTATTTAGGGCCCGAGCACAAGAGCGTTTTTGACTCTGAGGCCCATTTCGTATGTATCCATGTTACGCGACGCTTTTGGAGCGTTGACAACGCTGTAAAAACGCTCGTGTGACGGGGCCCTTACTCAATGAAATCTCCATATTATCAAGATGGTTATTGAAATAGCCTATTGAAGTTGAGTATATTTATATACATTCAAAGTTGTTATTTTAAATATCTTCTTGGTAATAGAGTTTTGTAAGTGAGTCACTCTGATGATATTCTTTATTTATCACAATCTAGTCTAAAATAAGTCCAATTCAAAAGTAGTGTAATAAAGCTCTATTTGCTCTCTTAGGTCTATACTATACTAGCAGTTTTCACCGCCGCGTTTTTCACTGCTCTGTTTACGGGTCTTCAATTAAGAACGGTTTAATGGATGGAAAACAAATTTGCATGCTATACTAGCGTTACTACCGCATTCCATTCACTTAACTGGGATTAATTGAAGAAGCGGAAACAAGGCAGTGAAAACGCGGCGGTGAAACTGCTACTATAGTATGGGCCTTAGGGTGCATTTCCACCAACCGGATCGATTCAATCCATGGAGAATCCTCAAGCGCCATGATACGCCGCGTTAATTCTTCTGTAACCGTAATTATAGTCTACAAAAGCTCAATTTTTAATATATGGTAAAGAATATGCCTTTCTTCCTATGAAATAATTAAATTTTTCAATAATTTGATTAATTTCTAATTTTTCACGTAATGTTAAGGATTTTCTTTTGTTGTAGTCAACATTTAAATATCGATTAACCCCATTATGTTGTGTTTAATTTTATTGTAGAATATAATACTAATAGTTTTACAAAAAAAAAAAATAGAAATAAAATAGAAGACCATAAATTTTATCAAAAATGTCTCCACAATTTAGGATAATCCGTAAAATTTGTTTTCCATAATTCAGGAGTCCGACTGTACTAATTTATTGGATACATATAACAGGTATACCATATAAAACAAGTATTGAACGTGTTCAGTTCTCGTTCAGTCAGTGCGTTCACACAGCAACCGTTTGAGAGATAGCTTGTAGTAGTACTGGGAGTAGAATGGGGAGCTGCTTAAAAAAAAAAAAAGCCTATTTTCGCAGGCTGTTTTTATTAATGAGATACAAACAGATTCTTTTGGTTGAAACTAGCTATGTTGATTTGAAATTATTCTCCATGAATTGAATCGATTCTCTTGGTGGAAATGCATTCGTATTGGTTAAAAGGATCTTTTTATTTTTTCCAATAAAGAATTCAAATCGTAGAAAAAATATTTAAAAAGTGTGCGAAAAATACATCAGCTGTCACCGAAGAGTAATGTCTACGAGAGAACAAATTGTATAAAATACTGAACAAGTTAGTTTCGAATTTTTTTGACGAATATTTCGTATAGACTCAAACATTCTAGCAACAGTTTATTTGTACAAAAAATTGTCTATGATTCTTAATATTCAGATTGTTGATTTATCTGCTTAATTTATCCTCTGGAAGACATTGTATTTATAAAAAAAATATTTTCGAAACCTTTTACCGAATGTTTCTTATAGATTCAAACCGTAATGTAGTTTTTTGTATCCGCTAGTTTGTTAAACTTATACTGCACACTTCATGATTGTTTATCGATTTGGCAGGAGGATGCCATACAAACATATATATAATGTTACCTAGTTAGGTACAGTGATCGGAGCCATTTTACATAAATAAAATGATCTTAGAATGTTGAAATATACTAAAAAATATGTATTAAAATATTCCGAAACAGATTCATTACTTTGATATATCTGTTCTCACGTAAACATTGCTCTATGGTAGACAGCTGTTCTAGTCATAGCGCACTTTACCCTTACTCTCTTATTGTCACTGTCGGAGGAGCATTACTCACGTATCAAACAATTTACTTTAAATATATAATTCCATATTGCTACAGTATTTACCATTACCCTTATATTCTACTATAGTCTTTACCATTACCCTTATATTCTATTATAGTTTTTACCATTTCCCTTTTATTATACTACAGTTATTTATTACCATTCAACATATTTACTGAAGTTACAAATAATCTGGAGAAAAGATTAGATATATACCGTCGCGACAACTGGCGTAACTTTTCAGAGATCGTTTTTTTTAATACTTGAGTGTTATTTATAAATATATATAATTTTACCCGTTAAGTGTACCCGGCTTAGAATAATAAAATATCGTATTTATGAGTAGTTAAAAAATGAGTTGAAGTCCATTTAAAAATTTACTTTTTTTTCATGTATCCATTCTACGTGGAGGATATTTACATTAATTCAAACTTGGGTACACTTTTTTGTGGGTAACCCTGTACAGTATGGGGTACGGTCAAGAGCCCCCCCCGATCAAGAGCCCCCCCCGGTCATGAGCCCCCCCGGTCACGAGCCCCCCCGGTCATGAGCCCCCCTAGGTCATAAGCCCCCCCGGTCACGAGCCCCCCTCCATGTTTTTTTAATCCTTATTTACCTAGTTAAACAAATGAAGAACTACTTAGATAGAAATAAATGAGAGTTGCTAATTAGTTTATCCTGCGTTGATACACACTCATGATTGTTTGATGACCTGGCAGGGGGGGTTCGGGTGGCGTCACGCCCCCGATATACATATATTTTATGTTTAATCAGTAATGAACTACAAAAGGGTAGGACTATTACCGAATGGAACCTAATGGAG
>CANNZV010004962.1:0-32903 GCA_947561585.1 Caprella mutica
GATCAAGTCTCAAGTGAATAATTTCAAGAGTTCGTGAATGTCGGGGTACGGTCATGAGCCCCCCGGTCATGAGCCCCCCGGTCACGAGCCCCCCTGTTTTAAAATCCTTATTTACCTATATTATTTAATCCTTATTGACACTTTTGTAGTTCATTACTGATTAGACATAAATATACACAATCATAAAGTGTGCAGTACAACAAACTAGCGGATACAACAAACTACATTAGCAACTCTCAGTTATTTCTATCTAAGTAGTTCTTCATTTGTTTAACTAGGTAAATAAGGATTAAAAAAACAGGGAAGGGGGGCTCGTGACCGGGGGGGCTCTTGGACCGTACCCGTTTACAACGGCACGAATATTCAATTAGTTTTCTATGTCTTGCACCTTTTGAAAGCCTTCATCGCTAAGATTAATTGTATACTTGTTGAAATTAAATTTTATAGTATATAAATTTGAAAATCATCTGTAATCTTTATTTTACCATTTCCATTAGCTATATTTTGCCCCCCGGGGCTCTATCCTGAAGCTGTTTGAGGTGAATGGGAGAGAAGGGGGGTTGCGTCTCATGGGGTTCCGAACTGTTGTAATATGAATTATGTATTATCTTATATATATTTTTTTAACGCTACTAGCAGAGTTTAGAGGATAGCGCTAGGTTTATGCTCTTAAACTACAAGGCCTTAGATTTATGTTTTAGGGAGACTCAGAAGCTTAATTACTCCTCCGATTTTTGTGTTAGGTAGGCTCGTAAGCTTCATTTACTATCATCCTTTCATTTTCCTCTTCCATTCTAGAGTGCAACCACTGGTGCTTAAGCCCCCCCCCCCCACCCCCCCTTTCGTCAGATTCCTTGTTAAATGACTACATTCACGAAGTAGGTTTTTCTTACGTCTATCAGCTTTGTCACAGGCGGTGGTGAGCGATTTTGTTCATGGAGCTATTTTTCTTTCTGACTGCTTCTTCCAGTCCTTTTTTAAATTTATTTTCACGTCGGCGAAATAGTCGAATTGGCTGAAAGCGGACATTAACCCTTTCGTAACTGGCGGGACCTTCAGATCTCACCTCTTATTTTCCGTTATAAAAATTATACTAGGATGTTTTATGTGTTGATGTGCCTGTCGGGACTTCCAGTACCCCTTTGGAAAGTAATTTCAGTAGAGTCTGGCATCTATTAGTGCGACACTCTCACACCTCGCGTCAGCACAGATCACTGAATGGGGTACGGTCGAGACCCCCCCCCCCCCTCCCTGATTTTGTAATCCTTATTTACCTAGTTAAACAAATGAAGAACTACTTAGATAGAAATAACTGAGAGTTGCTAATGTAGTTTGTTGTATCCGCTAGTTTGTTGTACTGCACACTTCATGATTGTCTAATGACCTGGTAGGGGGGTTCGGGGATATACATATATTTTATGTCTAATCAGTAATGAACTACAAAATAAATGAGGATTTAAAAACAGGGGTCTCGTGACCTACACCCGAGCTGCTATACCCATTTGTTTTCAAAATGGCGTCATGGTGATTATTGGGACAGAAAATTTGGTTAACAATGGGACAGTGCCCTATCAAAGAGCTATGTTAGCCGCCTGACTGGGAAGAATACAGGATTGTCACGGCTCGGAAGGGCTCTGTTAGCCGCCTGCCTCACCCACACGTTATAACGGAGGGGTACGGTCAAGAGCCCCCACTCCCTGTTTTTTTAATCCTTATTTACCTAGTTAAACAAATGAAGAACTACTTAGATAGAAATAACTGAGAGTTGCTAATGTAGTTTGTTGTATCCGCTAGTTTGATGTACTGCACACTTCATGATTGTCTAATGACCTGGTAGGGGGGTTCGGGGATATAGCTACATATATTTTATGTCTAATCAGTAATGAACTACAAAATAAATGAGGATTTAAAAACAGTGGTCTCATGACCTACACCCGAGCTGCTATACCCATTTGTTTTCAAAATGGCGTCATGGTGATTATTGGGACAGAAAATTTGGTTAACAATGGGACAGTGCCCTATCAAAGAGCTATGTTAGCCGCCTGACTGGGAAGAATACAGGATTGTCACGGCTTGGAAGGGCTCTGTTAGCCGCCTGCCTCACCCACACGTTATAACGGAGGGGTACGGTCAAGAGCCCCAACTCCCTGTTTTTTTTATCCTTATTTACCTAGTTAAACAAATGAAGAACTACTTAGATAGAAATAACTGAGAGTTGCTAATGTAGTTTGTTGTATCCGCTAGTTTGATGTACTGCACACTTCATGATTGTCTAATGACCTGGTAGGGGGGTTCGGGGATATAGCTACATATATTTTATGTCTAATCAGTAATGAACTACAAAATAAATGAGGATTTAAAAACAGGGGTCTCATGACCTACACCCGAGCTGCTATACCCATTTGTTTTCAAAATGGCGTCATGGTGATTATTGGGACAGAAAATTTGGTTAACAATGGGACAGTGCCCTATCAAAGAGCTATGTTAGCCGCCTGACTGGGAAGAATACAGGATTGTCACGGCTTGGAAGGGCTCTGTTAGCCGCCTGCCTCACCCACACGTTATAACGGAGGGGTACGGTCAAGAGCCCCAACTCCCTGTTTTTTTTATCCTTATTTACCTAGTTAAACAAATGAAGAACTACTTAGATAGAAATAACTGAGAGTTGCTAATGTAGTTTGTTGTATCCGCTAGTTTGATGTACTGCACACTTCATGATTGTCTAATGACCATTATGACCTGGTAGGGGGGTTCGGGGATATAGCTACATATATTTTATGTCTAATCAGTAATGAACTACAAAATAAATGAGGATTTAAAAACAGGGGTCTCATGACCTACACCCGAGCTGCTATACCCATTTGTTTTCAAAATGGCGTCATGGTGATTATTGGGACAGAAAATTTGGTTAACAATGGGACAGTGCCCTATCAAAGAGCTATGTTAGCCGCCTGACTGGGAAGAATACAGGATTGTCACGGCTCGGAAGGGCTCTGTTAGCCGCCTGCCTCACCCACACGTTATAACGGAGGGGTACGGTCAAGAGCCCCCACTCCCTGTTTTTTTAATCCTTATTTACCTAGTTAAACAAATGAAGAACTACTTAGATAGAAATAACTGAGAGTTGCTAATGTAGTTTGTTGTATCCGCTAGTTTGATGTACTGCACACTTCATGATTGTCTAATGACCTGGTAGGGGGGTTCGGGGATATAGCTACATATATTTTATGTCTAATCAGTAATGAACTACAAAATAAATGAGGATTTAAAAACAGTGGTCTCATGACCTACACCCGAGCTGCTATACCCATTTGTTTTCAAAATGGCGTCATGGTGATTATTGGGACAGAAAATTTGGTTAACAATGGGACAGTGCCCTATCAAAGAGCTATGTTAGCCGCCTGACTGGGAAGAATACAGGATTGTCACGGCTTGGAAGGGCTCTGTTAGCCGCCTGCCTCACCCACACGTTATAACGGAGGGGTACGGTCAAGAGCCCCAACTCCCTGTTTTTTTATCCTTATTTACCTAGTTAAACAAATGAAGAACTACTTAGATAGAAATAACTGAGAGTTGCTAATGTAGTTTGTTGTATCCGCTAGTTTGATGTACTGCACACTTCATGATTGTCTAATGACCTGGTAGGGGGGTTCGGGGATATAGCTACATATATTTTATGTCTAATCAGTAATGAACTACAAAATAAATGAGGATTTAAAAACAGGGGTCTCATGACCTACACCCGAGCTGCTATACCCATTTGTTTTCAAAATGGCGTCATGGTGATTATTGGGATAGAAAATTTGGTTAACAATGGGACAGTGCCCTATCAAAGAGCTATGTTAGCCGCCTGACTGGGAAGAATACAGGATTGTCACGGCTTGGAAGGGCTCTGTTAGCCGCCTGCCTCACCCACACGTTATAACGGAGGGGTACGGTCAAGAGCCCCAACTCCCTGTTTTTTTTATCCTTATTTACCTAGTTAAACAAATGAAGAACTACTTAGATAGAAATAACTGAGAGTTGCTAATGTAGTTTGTTGTATCCGCTAGTTTGATGTACTGCACACTTCATGATTGTCTAATGACCTGGTAGGGGGGTTCGGGGATATAGCTACATATATTTTATGTCTAATCAGTGATGAACTACAAAATAAATGAGGATTTAAAAACAGTGGTCTCATGACCTACACCCGAGCTGCTATACCCATTTGTTTTCAAAATGGCGTCATGGTGATTATTGGGACAGAAAATTTGGTTAACAATGGGACAGTGCCCTATCAAAGAGCTATGTTAGCCGCCTGACTGGGAAGAATACAGGATTGTCACGGCTTGGAAGGGCACTGTTAGCCGCCTGCCTCACCCACACGTTATAACGGAGGGGTACGGTCAAGAGCCCCCCCCCCCCTCCCTGTTTTTTTAATCCTTATTTACCTAGTTAAACAAATGAAGAATTACTTAGATAGAAATAACTGAGAGTTGCTAATGTAGTTTGTTCATGATTGTTTAATGACCTGGCAAGGGGGTTCGGGGGGCGGCACGCCCCCCCCCCCCCCCCCGATATACATATATTTTATTATGTCTTTTCAGTAATGAACTCTAAAAGTGTCAATAAGGATTAAATAGTATAGGTAAATAAGGATTTAAAAACGGGGGGGCTCTTGACCTAGGGAGGCTTATGACCTACACCCACGCTTAAGAGGCGCTGTCTACCCCTTTGCTTTACTAATAACCCCTTTGTAACCAATACCCAGCAAACATGAATGTATCTATTCGATGTTTAAACGACTCTGTATAACCTCCTCTCCGACATCGAATACCAGTAACAAATTAGACATGGTGATATCAAGTAGACATCAATCCGATATCCGTTTGCACCGCTAAACCGCATCATATCAAGTATATTTGGCATCGAAGCGATACAGTTATAACAGCGTTGAATAGAAAGATAAATTACGACATTAACATACATGGGGATTCTCCATCGAACAGACGCCTAATTATATATCTAATATGCTTCGAAACGATATCCACTTGCATGCAATAAATAAATAAATTAAAATTGAAAACTCTTACTTCATTGATATAACGTACTGTACATTTAGATGCATATCAATTTTATTTTTATTTCATATTGTCATGTGTAAATTAAATGGGAAGAAATGAAGTGATGTGTCCTGGGATCGATCGTGGGACCCTCCGTCTTCGTGCCTGAAACTCTGTCACATTGCCACCGTGGATGTATTAAACTAAAAAAAAATTTTGATAATAAACGACCCGGAGATACTCAAAGAAATTTTAAAGTGAATAGAACAATACAGGCAAGCACCGCTTTTATAACCAAAATCACAACTTATTCTTATTTCAAATAGTAGTGAGTTGGTCAAATTTTTATATAATTGTAACTCCTTAAAAATTTCGTTCTCTATGAGTTCAAATTAAAGAAAATGTTTTGAGGCCACGACTTAGAATACAGATGAAAGCTCTGTGATGAAAGTTCAAAGTAATGAATGTAAAATTAAAATTTGACCATATACTAACTCTCACTCAGTAAATATAGGTATTAATAGTTGAGTAATTAGTTTGACATTTTGACTTATATAATTGTGTTTTATAATACAGGAATTTTGTGTTCTGTGAAATTTTTTTAGTAATACGTACGGTATATGTTCCAAGTTATTAATAGGGCCTATATTTTCGAACACGTGATAAAGGAAAATATAATAATTATTATTTAACTACTACTTAATTAGTAACATAATGGCTGAAGATATGATACCAAGTGAAATAAAAGTTAAATAATGATTATTAAAATATTAAATATAGATTTATTGAGTCCGGTTACCACTTTAAGTTTAATTATCTATAAATTATAATGTGAATCACTGAATTTTAATCGTCTCATTTGCAGCTTTTGGCACTAGGTGAAAGCTCAAGTTATCGTATATGTGGCTCAGCATTTTACGTAGAAAAATTATTTATGCAATGATTTTTATTTCTAAACTTGTATTTTACGTACTGGTATCATGGATTCCAATTTAAGTAAGAATTGAATAATGATAGTTATTGTATTTATTTCTTACATATTCGAAAATGTGGAACCATCCGTTAACACAGAATTTACTCTAAAATTGAACGTGTTAAATAGCCTCTACGTTTAGTAGAGGTTTAACGTCTGCTTCTGAACCAAAGGCCATGTCGTTGACGTCAAAAGGAAATGAAATACAAGGGACTGGAAGAAGCAGGCAGAAAGGAAAGTGGCTCCATGGACAAAGTCACGACGCTCATGGATGCTGAAAAGCTACTCCGTGAATGCTGTCACTTACCGAGGATGTGACAAAAATGGTCACAAGCACCGGTGGCTGCACTCAAGGATGGAAGAGGGAAATGAAGAGGTAATAGTAAATGAAGTCTACGAGCCTACTTAACACAAAATCTAAGACCTCGTACGTAATTGTGGAGCGTAACCCTAGCGCTATCCTCTAAAACTGCATGGAGAGTTAAAACACTATACACATGGTAAACATAAAATAGACAATACATTATCCAAATTACAACAGTCTTGGTTCCCAAGGGACGCCACCCCACTTCTCTTCTATTCACCAAAGACAGCTTCAGGAACCCCTCGGGGCTTACTATAAACAGTTTAGAATAGATTTCTAACAATAAATGCACTGTCCATCGAAAAATCACTTTATTGGTTATCCATTTCATTTTTACGGTACTGGATGAACACCGTTCAACAACCGATGTTCCAGTATCGCTTACGTTACGTTAATCCAGTGTACAATCGCACTAGCGTGCCAATATCCGATCGTACCTTTACAACTGCCGTAGTCCCCTATAAGTATATTAATTATTGGGTATAGTTTAAAGGGAGCACAACGTACGTTATATAGAAAGGTACAATCCAATTGAAAAGAAATAATTCCTACATTTCTTTACGTATTATAAAACAGGAAGATAAGAAAATGAATTTCCAAATTTGAAACGATTTTTTTAAAACTACGTATCTGTTTTCGCACTTCTGGTCGAAGTATAAATTCAGATATCGTTTGGAAGCAGACATGCCGACGTCAAGATGATGCTGTAAAAACCATGTATCGGTTTTCGTGTTTCTACTCGAAGTGTAAATTCAGATATCATTTAGAAACAGACATTCCGATATCTACCATGAGTCGAAATGGTTGCTAAGTCGATACCCACCGTTAGCGCTACGAATTCGACAGCAAACGGCATCGAATCGACATTCATATGTTTGTTGGGTAGTAGATATTTATTGGTCATCAAATTATTTCAGCAATTTAGAATTTTAGCCAGTTAGTTTGAGGTACATTCTCCTCTATTGAATTCATTATACCTTTTTGAAATTTTCTCTATCGGTCACAATGATCGTTACTGAGGAGTTAAATTTCGAAATCAACTGACACATTTTTTAAACAGCAAATCGTGACTTTTAGAATCTCTAGTGGTGAAATAAAAATCCAACTAGTTTCCTGGTTCATTTGAAAAGAAAACTGGCTTACACACTTTCAAATGATAATCATCATTAGTACAAGTCTCAACTCTCGATAACCTTTACAAAAATGCAGTTTTGTTTCTTCAATAGGCTTTAAGCCATCTTTTTTCAGGTTTCCCATATTGAATTCTTTTTCAAACGTACATTTAAGATTTTCTTTTAAATATTTAAGGGTATTTCGAAAGTTGGGAGTAGGACAAAAAATGATTGTCCGACCCACAGACTTTCTGAAAACGATGAAGTCACAATCAATAACTGACAATGATGGCATCAATTAGTTCTCTTCCTGAAGTCAGGGTATCCGAAATCATTTTTATAGACATTGAATGGGCAAATTTTTTGAACCAATGTTTATACTTGTCATCGATATGACTGAATTTTGGAGTGCTTGTATCCTTGAATGAAATCATTTCTTGAATATCTTACAAATCAGACACTACTGCTTCATCATTTTCGGAAACTACAAAAAAACATTTATTCGCTAATCATTTGCACTAAATATTCCATGAATGATACACACAAAGTGTACTTTTATGTAAAAACTCCATAGCAATAGTTTTTTTGAAAACCACCTTTATCTCTTAGTTTTGAGTTATTTAATTTTTTATGAACCTCTCTTTTTGGAGGTTAAGGGCAAGAGGGGGTTTGCACAAAATAATTCCTAAATTAAAGTTTATACAAAAGACATGATACAAACATGTGAGAGGTTTCAAATTTTGATCTTTAGTAATAAAGAAAAAAATTAAATACCGTGAGAGTCCCCTTAAGTTTTTTTTTAAATTGCTTCCCTTAAGCTGGATGAATAATAAATTAAAATTCTTTTCTCCAGAAGTTCTTTCTATTTGCAGTGGTCACAATAGTTTTAGTCATATCTATTATTGCTAATCTAATTTTAGTAGCAATAATTGAATCTTTCTTAACATTCTCGTTTCTTTACTTTGCCCCTTTTTACAAATCTCATTCATTTGGCTAATTTTATTCAGTTTTTCGCCACTTAGTTCGATCAATTTAAGTTATTTTAATTTTTTAACCCCATAATAAAGTTCGTTTGGCAGGATTGTTTATGTGTGTGCGCGATGAATTATTATCTGTTTTAGGTTTCGTATATTTCTCTGTGTACTTAGGTTATAATATTTTCCAGTTCACATATACCTATCTTAAGGGGACCGTCCCCAAGAACTCTCGACATTCTATCATTTTTTTTATTTCATGAATAACTCGTCTTCTATGGGTCTAATCGAAAAAATGCTATGAACAAAAACGATAGGGAATTCAATTTTAAATATGAGTGCGAAGTTTCAGAACCGTAGCTTCATTTTTTTTCAAAAACATGGTCGGTAGCATGAATACCATTTTGATGCACTTCAAAATAGCTACAGATTTTGGTATTCAAACGTGGACCTCTAATACAGTTTTGAAGCTTTGGGTTTGCAGTTTTTTTTTCATTCGATTATCCTGGTTATTCTCTACAAAACGGTTGAAAGCTATTTTTGAATTTCAATTTTTTTTTTCGAAATATAAATTAATTTGTTTTTTTAATTTTAGTATTTTTTCGAAAAAATCGAATTTTTCGAGAAAATAAATCGAAATTCATAAATGGCTTTCAATTTTTTTGTAGAGAATGGTATGGGGCAGCGAATGGAAAAAACCGCAAAGCTGTAGCTTTCCATGTTTGAAAACCAGTTTGAAATTCGTTCGAATTTTTGAATAACTTTTTTTCTATGCGTCTAATCGAAAAAATACCACGAACAAAAACGAAAGGGAATTCAATTTTATATGAAAGTTTAGAGTTTCAGAACCATAACTTCATTAATAACAATATTTTCCAGATCTGGGGACGGTCCCCTTAATCTATCACCACTATATATTTAAGAAGATTCTATAATTTCCTCCGGTCACTCGACTACTACATTTCATTCTCCACACCAAATTACCTGAAGTGAGTGTTGGTTCATGACTAAATAAACATTAATTTTCCATATTATCTGGATAATTAAAATCATTCTCTGTTGTGCATAGTGCCCTTTTGTATCTTTCTCAGATTAATAAATAAAAACTCAGCCCATAGCACTGTTTTCAATTTCGAAGAAGTACTTCCGAAACAGAATTCATTATACCTTTTTCTTTATCGGTCATAGTGATCTTTGCTGATGATTTAAATTTCGTCATCATCTGACACATCTTTTTAAACAATTTAGACAAGATTTAATTATTCCATGTTTTAATACATCCCTATCAAAACTTAACAAGTTAAGATCCTTTAGTGAAAGGGTTAAAAATTGTTTTGGGTTTTAAATTGTTACTTTATATAGAATAATTTATAATTTCAGGTATTGTCATAATTTTTCATTAATTGATCGCTTTCTGACCACTTTACAGGAAAACGCTAATTGCAAGTTCTAATCTAATTTTGACTAGTATAAATTCTAGTTTTAAAGGAACTGTTTATTTGTTTGCTTTCATGCTACCGTTTATTTTTTATTTAACCGTTTATTTTTTTAACTGTTTATGCAACTCTTTTGTGGGCCGTCATGGAATTTTTTTTCATTTTTCATATTTCCTGTTTATAAACTTATTTTTCAGCTCTCATTGGAAAGTTATGAAGAACATAAAGTTCATTCAAATTGAATTGTAACTGTGTTGATCTTGAATGCGATAATTTTCTTTTCAGATTTGCAAGATATTTAATATAATATCAAAAAATCTTAACTCTGATACTGATGAAGGTCCTCTTACCAAAAAACAAAGTGATTTATGTTTTTTAAATATCTGTAAAAAAATACCACTGAATTGCCTACAACAGTGAATCTCTCAATCCCTCGTAGCTTGAAAGATAATTCAACTCTTTGCTTAAAGAAACCTAGAAACCCAGAGAGTGACTGTGAACATTTATCTCGAGTTATAAAAAGTTTATTCAATCAGGTGGAAAATCCTGTCCCCTAAACATCAAAAAAAATAGAGAGTCCATAATCTGAAAACGGGTAGAGAAGGAATCTGTCAGAACTAGGAAAAGATTCTGTTCAGTAAAAGCTGTAAATAAATCTGCATCAAAATTTCAATCTGCTGATCAAAATGACGACGAGTCCGATACGACTTCAATGAAACAAGAGATAAAAACAACTCAATCGAAAGATTGAAATGCTAATTGAACTCTGCATCAGCAAGTTTCAATCAGGGCTGCGGAGTCGGTACATAAAATGTCCGAATCCTTCATTTTGAATTTATCGACTCCGACTCCTTTATAAAGAATTTCACTGACTCCTCGACTCCAACAAACAGTTTTACAGTATTTTTATAAGCAATATTGAGTCATTTGAATGTTTAGACTTTAAGTAATGATTTAATTCATATATATGAGCAATTATTAGTTCTTATGAGATATTTAACATGATGAACAAAAAATAAAATGGATCTAAATTTTTGTGACTAATATCTATAGCTCGGAGTCTGTACAAATTTTCGACTTCTGACTCCGACTCCAGACCAAAAAAAGCTTTGACTCCGACCCCACAGCCCTGGTTTCAACAAACCATTAATGCATCTGTCGAAAACCTAGCTGATACAGGAGAACAAATAGCTGGTGATTTCTTGAATTCCATCACGACCATTTAATAATACAGTTTTCTAGAGACTAGCGGATTGTCAGCAGGAGATAACTTGCCAGATAGAATCAAGAACAAAAACGGAAGAATAAGTACATAGATTTTTTACATATATACTATATCCCTAAACGTAGGATACGTATTATTCTGGCACAACTCCTACACTAGAACTTTTGCCCAAAAAGAAAGGGCCTTTGACCTACAAAGAATGATGTCGAGCTTCTGACGACTTTCTTGCTGTAGAAACGAAGAAGTTTCCAAACGAGATACAATATCTCATTTCTTACGGACAATTCATGAAACAATTAATGAATTGTGTACACAATTGATTTTGGTATGATACCCAATTCAGAAAGGATAGAGAGTTTTCACTGTGCAAATGGAATTTGCGTGTCGAGCTTAACTTTACAGCTACGAAAACCGCCTCAACTTCAAATCAGAGATCCGTACATACCAAAAGGGGGATCCGGAAAATTCATCGAAAGCAATTGATCGAATGGAAAACTAGTCTAATGGAGAATCGATCGAACCAAAATTGATCGACTTACATTAATTGACGATGATAACTAAAACCATGGATTACCAGAGAAACTTACTTGCAATATATTACAGCTAGTGGATCTTGTTGCCATGATTTATACATAATAATAATAATAATTTATATATAATATTTCTTCAATCAACAGTTTAGCTTTTGCTAGCTACCAATAATAGCCACTCGTCCGATTGAGCTGAGATTTAAAAAATGAGAAAACTTCAAGTTTTCTTAGTTTTGGAATCTAGATAGTTCTAGATAACTTGTGAAATGAAAGTCAAACTATTAATTAATTACTTTAGTGTAGGTTTAACGTCTGTTTTGGAACCAAAAGCCATATCACTGTCGTCAAAATGGAAATTAAATACATGGGACAGGAAGAAGCATTCATAAAGGAAAATGGCTCCCTGAACCAAATCACTCAACACCGTCGGTGACAACCCGATAAACAACGTATACTGATTCGATTTCTTTTCGATTAGTGGGAAATCGAATCGATGGATTGGTCCATCGAATCGGCAGACCGTTGTTTGTAGGGAATGCTCATGGATGCAGAAAAGCTACTCCATGAATGCAGTCACTTTCCAAGGAACGTGACGAAAAGGGGCACAAGCACCGGTTGCTGCACTCACAGATGGAAGAGAAAAATGAAGAGGTGATAGTAAATGAAGTCTACGAGCCTATCTAACATAAAATCTAAGACCTCGTAGAAGTGAATAGTTCAATTGTTGCACACAGGTTACAGAGTATTAAAAACTTCAAAATATAATAAAGTACTTGCTGAACAGAATTGTATGCGGTTTGTTAATAATGATCCTATACCTTATAGGTATTTAGTTCTATAATATTATGTGATAAACTGAATTTTGAAGGACCTTTAAGACATTCTGCAGTTGGTACTATCTATCTTGTTTAAGTCATTCCGCGTGTGGTACTATTATGATATTATCTATATCGTGAGTCCTTCCGAAGCAAGTACTATCTCGTCATTGGTGGGTGACAAAAAAAAACCGTGCAAAAAAAACAAGCCAAACCCCTCCCCCCCCCCCCTCCACACACACATGCAATAAAAAAAAACCCGGTCAATATAAATAGCCTGATTCATTTTTATTAATTTCCATTATTAAAAATACAGTATGTTATAAATAAAAAAGAGGTTTGATAGTGACAAAATGTACACTTTACTTTTTTCTATAAAATAGGTTCTATACTTTTTTTGGTAAAAATTTGTCATATTTTTGGCGAAAATGTAATAATTATTGGTTCGCATTGAATAATGTTAAATATATTATATACTAATAAAAATGAATTAAGCTATTTATATCGACCTGGGGTTTTGTCCGGCGAGTTTATTGCACGGGGGTTTTTTGACCGCGGACTTTTTTTATCTGGAATCATTATTTATTCCATAGTAGCACAGTACAGAGAATGTATAGTATCCCAGAGCTATAAGGGGGATATTACGCGTGGCCCGGTAGGCTGTGACGTCACATGTCAACAATGGTGCGTACGTTTGTACGTACAGGTTACTCACGCTCCAACTCCTGAACTGCGGAAAATTAAAAAAAAAGATACAGTTGTCGGGGGTGTTTATTCACAAAATCTGATAAGAGTAGTGAATTAAATTGTAAATGGAATACTTTTTCTGGTTTACGTGAGTCATGGTTGAGGACGTCAGCTATAGCTAAGTAAAAAAAAAAACAGAAATATATACTTCTCTCCAATGACATTTATTTTACGTATGCACAGATACTGGATTGGTAGTATTTATTATAAAGGTCACAGGTTTATGTCAATACATACTTATACTATACGTATATTTTTAATTTAATTATAACTACGTCAAATAAAGTGATTTCTCTACAATAAGTGTTTCCTGACAGTATTGATGGGAAATGACATTAATGAGTCACTAATGATTTGATATTTAGCTTTCTTTGAGAATTTTTGTTGTTCAAGATAAGAGAGGAAATTTTACTTTTTCAGCAAGATGCTTGAGATTTCAAACCATGGGTATTATTAAGTTGTCACAAAAAGGTGGCTAATACACAATTAAATTTTATTTGGAGTTTAACGTCTGCTTCGACCAAACTTGATCATATCGCTGACGTCAAAAGGAAAGTAAATACAAGGGACTTAGAAAAAGGCAGTCAGACTGGAAAGTGGCTCCATGAACAAAGTCACCACCATTCGGTGACAATTCTCACGGATGCAGAAAAGCTACTTCGTGAAGGCAGTCACTTACCAAGGAATGAGATGGAAAGGGACACAAAGCACCGGTGACAGCACTCACGGACGGAAGAGGAAAATGAAGAAATGATAGTAAATGAAGCCTACGAGCCCACCTAACAACACATCTAAGACCTCGCAATTAAAGAACATAACCCTAGCGCTTAAAAAAATGATAAACATGGTAAAAAGTGACAATCCATAATCCAAATTAGCTACAACAATTCGGGGCCCAAGGAACGCCACCCACCTTCTCTTCCATTCACCACAGATAGCTGCAGGATAGAACCTCTGGGGGCGGCTAATACACAAACGAGCGGGCAAAATAAAGACTTATATAAAGATTTTATAGCATTTCATCAATAACACATTTGGCTACTATTTTGCTCATACCAGCAAGCTCAACATAAAAATAAATATGTGATAGCCACTGCAATCATATTAAATACATCTATTTAGTATGTTGATACCTTAAGAATTAAGTAGCTAGTTCATTAGAGCTAGAATAGCAATATTTATCACAAAAAAAAGGAAACCAATACACTTCTCAATGAAGTTAAGCTTCATAGTATTCATGAATTTGAATAAACTCTGATGATAATTTATGTTATAATGCAATATTAGATATATAGAATGAATGATTATTTAACAAATGAATTAATCTATTCGTACAGAAAGAACTATACAACAATATATCCTAAATAATATGACTCATTTACAATATAAAGGCAGCTATATAATAATGTAAAACATTTACAGAGATTTCTACTTATTACCAAGTTTCTTAATTTTGTCAGATGAGCAACGATGTTCTAGTAGCTTTGAGTTAACAGATTTGATGAAATGAAACACTCTCATATCTTACATAGAATTCAATCAAGTACACTGATATTGAAGGATCGCAAAATGTGAGGTGTTTACAATGAGTTTTGATTAACTTACGTACAGTGTTGGTGAAGCCACGGATATGGGGAAAGTTATGGAGAGAGTAGAGAACCACTGTCTCATAACTAACAACTACATCAATGAATGCTTCTTTACAGTACTTGAGCCCCTAAAGTGAATTTGATTTATTTTCAAACTCATTAAAGGACGTAAAAAGATGCAAATCATCACCAATCATCCAACACAGCGAAAATATTGCAAGAATGATACTTATTTAATTTAGCAGCTACATATCCAACACAATATGCTGATGCATTGTTTGAAACGGTGTCACAGTTCATGGATCCAAAGAGCTTCACTTCTCCTTTAAATTGCAGCATCTCTGTAATTTGTGATTCTTCCAATGACACAAAATCTCGTGGTGGTGTGGGATTTGGCTGAAATGTATAGAAAAAGATTAGGTTATGTAAGAATATACCAGCGAATCATTAGCTATAGCTTGATGGCAAATTCTACCTATGCATGAATTATTCCGCATTAGTTATCAAAGATTATGAAATCTTTTACGCTGCCAGTATTTAACAATCATATTAAATTTGAAAAAGGGTAGGCTATCTCTATTTTTTAGACAAGAAAATTTGTTAACTCACAATTGACATCTATTCTATAGTAGCATTAAAGGTCCTCTCCAGGCTCCGGAGGAAAAATGAGTTTATTACATAATATTATAGAACTAAGGTCTACGATCATTATTCCGCAAACCGCATACAATTCGGTTCAGTATATATTTTACTATTTACTTTTAAAGTTTTTTAATACTCTGTGAGCAACAATCGAGCGAATCTCCAACCCGACGCTGAGAAAAGAAGATTGTACCACAGTACATAGAATAGTATAGTACCCCAGTTACATGTATTATTCAAATTTATTCTCGGTAGGCTGTGACGTCATGTATGTAAACAAGAGGTCACGTCATAGTAAACAGAATTGCTGTGGGTCACGTGGAATAGAGAATTAACCCAGCAAACATGAATGTATCTATTCGATGTCTAAACGACTCTGTTAAACCTCTCTTCCGACATCGAATTCCAGTAACAAATTAGACATGGTGACATCAAGTAGACATCAATCCGATATCCGTTTGCACCGCTAAACCGCATCATATCAAGTATATTTGGCATCGAAGAGATACCGTTAAAACAGCGTTGAATAGAAAGATAAATTACGACATCTAACATACATAGGGATTCTGCATCGAACAGACGCCTAATTATATATCTAATATGCTTCGAAACGATATCCACTTACATCCACAAAATAAAGAAATTAAAATTGAAAACTCTTACTTCATTGATATAACGTTCTGTACATTTAGATGCATATCAATTTGATTAATGTTACATAATGTTATGTGTAAATTAAATGGGAAGAAATGAAGTGATGTGTCCTGGTATCGTTCGTGGGCCCTTCCGTCCGCGTGCCAGTACCTCTGTCACATTGCCACCGTTGATGCATTTGACTAAAAAAATTTTTTGATATTAAACGACCCGGAGATACTTAAAGATATTTTAAAGTGAATAGAACAATACAGGCAAGCACCGCTTTTATAACCAAAATCACAACTTATTCTTATTTCAAATAGTAGTGAGTTGGTCAAATTTTTATATAATTGTAACTCCTTAAAAATTTCGTTCTCTATGAGTTCAAATTAAAGAAAATGTTTTGAGGCCACGACTTAGAATACAGATGAAAGCTCTGTGATGAAAGTTCAAAGTAATGAATGTAAAATTAAAATTTGACCATATACTAACTCTCACTCAGTAAATATAGGTATTAATAGTTGAGTAATTAGTTTGACATTTTGACTTATATAATTGTGTTTTATAATACAGGAATTTTGTGTTCTGTGAAATTTTTTTAGTAATACGTACGGTATATGTTCCAAGTTATTAATAGGGCCTATATTTTCGAACACGTGATAAAGGAAAATATAATAATTATTATTTAACTACTACTTAATTAGTAACATAATGGCTGAAGATATGATACCAAGTGAAATAAAAGTTAAATAATGATTATTAAAATATTAAATATAGATTTATTGAGTCCGGTTACCACTTTAAGTTTAATTATCTATAAATTATAATGTGAATCACTGAATTTTAATCGTCTCATTTGCAGCTTTTGGCACTAGGTGAAAGCTCAAGTTATCGTATATGTGGCTCAGCATTTTACGTAGAAAAATTATTTATGCAATGATTTTTATTTCTAAACTTGTATTTTACGTACTGGTATCATGGATTCCAATTTAAGTAAGAATTGAATAATGATAGTTATTGTATTTATTTCTTACATATTCGAAAATGTGGAATCATCCGATAACACAGAATTTACTCTTAAATTGAACGTGTTAAATAGCCTCTACGTTTAGTAGAGGTTTAACGTCTGCTTCTGAACCAAAGGCCATGTCGTTGACGTCAAAAGGAAATGAAATACAAGGGACTGGAAGAAGCAGGCAGAAAGGAAAGTGGCTCCATGGACAAAGTCACGACGCTCATGGATGCTGAAAAGCTACTCCGTGAATGCTGTCACTTACCGAGGATGTGACAAAAATGGTCACAAGCACCGGTGGCTGCACTCAAGGATGGAAGAGGGAAATGAAGAGGTAATAGTAAATGAAGTCTACGAGCCTACTTAACACAAAATCTAAGACCTCGTACGTAATTGTGGAGCGTAACCCTAGCGCTATCCTCTAAAACTGCATGGAGAGTTAAAACACTATACACATGGTAAACATAAAATAGACAATACATTATCCAAATTACAACAGTCTTGGTTCCCAAGGGACGCCACCCCACTTCTCTTCTATTCACCAAAGACAGCTTCAGGAACCCCTCGGGGCTTACTATAAACAGTTTAGAATAGATTCCTAACAATAAATGCACTGTCCATCGAAAAATCACTTTATTGGTTATCCATTTCATTTTTACGGTACTGGATGAACACCGTTCAACAACCGATGTTCCAGTATCGCTTACGTTACGTTAATCCAGTGTACAATCGCACTAGCGTGCCAATATCCGATCGTACCTTTACAACTGCCGTAGTCCCCTATAAGTATATTAATTATTGGGTATAGTTTAAAGGGAGCACAACGTACGTTATATAGAAAGGTACAATCCAATTGAAAAGAAATAATTCCTACATTTCTTTACGTATTATAAAACAGGAAGATAAGAAAATGAATTTCCAAATTTGAAACGATTTTTTTAAAACTACGTATCTGTTTTCGCACTTCTGGTCGAAGTATAAATTCAGATATCGTTTGGAAGCAGACATGCCGACGTCAAGATGATGCTGTAAAAACCATGTATCGGTTTTCGTGTTTCTACTCGAAGTGTAAATTCAGATATCATTTAGAAACAGACATTCCGATATCTACCATGAGTCGAAATGGTTGCTAAGTCGATACCCACCGTTAGCGCTACGAATTCGACAGCAAACGGCATCGAATCGACATTCATATGTTTGTTGGGTAGTAGATATTTATTGGTCATCAAATTATTTCAGCAATTTAGAATTTTAGCCAGTTAGTTTGAGGTACATTCTCCTCTATTGAATTCATTATACCTTTTTGAAATTTTCTCTATCGGTCACAATGATCGTTACTGAGGAGTTAAATTTCGAAATCAACTGACACATTTTTTAAACAGCAAATCGTGACTTTTAGAATCTCTAGTGGTGAAATAAAAATCCAACTAGTTTCCTGGTTCATTTGAAAAGAAAACTGGCTTACACACTTTCAAATGATAATCATCATTAGTACAAGTCTCAACTCTCGATAACCTTTACAAAAATGCAGTTTTGTTTCTTCAATAGGCTTTAAGCCATCTTTTTTCAGGTTTCCCATATTGAATTCTTTTTCAAACGTACATTTAAGATTTTCTTTTAAATATTTAAGGGTATTTCGAAAGTTGGGAGTAGGACAAAAAATGATTGTCCGACCCACAGACTTTCTGAAAACGATGAAGTCACAATCAATAACTGACAATGATGGCATCAATTAGTTCTCTTCCTGAAGTCAGGGTATCCGAAATCATTTTTATAGACATTGAATGGGCAAATTTTTTGAACCAATGTTTATACTTGTCATCGATATGACTGAATTTTGGAGTGCTTGTATCCTTGAATGAAATCATTTCTTGAATATCTTACAAATCAGACACTACTGCTTCATCATTTTCGGAAACTACAAAAAAACATTTATTCGCTAATCATTTGCACTAAATATTCCATGAATGATACACACAAAGTGTACTTTTATGTAAAAACTCCATAGCAATAGTTTTTTTGAAAACCACCTTTATCTCTTAGTTTTGAGTTATTTAATTTTTTATGAACCTCTCTTTTTGGAGGTTAAGGGCAAGAGGGGGTTTGCACAAAATAATTCCTAAATTAAAGTTTATACAAAAGACATGATACAAACATGTGAGAGGTTTCAAATTTTGATCTTTAGTAATAAAGAAAAAAATTAAATACCGTGAGAGTCCCCTTAAGTTTTTTTTTAAATTGCTTCCCTTAAGCTGGATGAATAATAAATTAAAATTCTTTTCTCCAGAAGTTCTTTCTATTTGCAGTGGTCACAATAGTTTTAGTCATATCTATTATTGCTAATCTAATTTTAGTAGCAATAATTGAATCTTTCTTAACATTCTCGTTTCTTTACCTTGCCCCTTTCTACAAATCTCATTCATTTGGCTAATTTTATTCAGTTTTTCGCCACTTAGTTCGATCAATTTAAGTTATTTTAATTTTTTAACCCCATAATAAAGTTCGTTTGGCAGGATTGTTTATGTGTGTGCGCGATGAATTATTATCTGTTTTAGGTTTCGTATATTTCTCTGTGTACTTAGGTTATAATATTTTCCAGTTCACATATACCTATCTTAAGGGGACCGTCCCAAAGAACTCTCGACATTCTATCATTTTTTTTTATTTCATGAATAACTCGTCTTCTATGGGTCTAATCGAAAAAATGCTATGAACAAAAACGATAGGGAATTCAATTTTAAATATGAGTGCGAAGTTTCAGAACCGTAGCTTCATTTTTTTTCAAAAACATGGTCGGTAGCATGAATACCATTTTGATGCACTTCAAAATAGCTACAGATTTTGGTATTCAAACGTGGACCTCTAATACAGTTTTGAAGCTTTGGGTTTGCAGTTTTTTTTTTCATTCGATTATCCTGGTTATTCTCTACAAAACGGTTGAAAGCTATTTTTGAATTTCAATTTTTTTTTTCGAAATATAAATTAATTTGTTTTTTTAATTTTAGTATTTTTTCGAAAAAATCGAATTTTTCGAGAAAATAAATCGAAATTCATAAATGGCTTTCAATTTTTTTGTAGAGAATGGTATGGGGCAGCGAATGGAAAAAACCGCAAAGCTGTAGCTTTCCATGTTTGAAAACCAGTTTGAAATTCGTTCGAATTTTTGAATAACTTTTTTTCTATGCGTCTAATCGAAAAAATACCACGAACAAAAACGAAAGGGAATTCAATTTTATATGAAAGTTTAGAGTTTCAGAACCATAACTTCATTAATAACAATATTTTCCAGATCTGGGGACGGTCCCCTTAATCTATCACCACTATATATTTAAGAAGATTCTATAATTTCCTCCGGTCACTCGACTACTACATTTCATTCTCCACACCAAATTACCTGAAGTGAGTGTTGGTTCATGACTAAATAAACATTAATTTTCCATATTATCTGGATAATTAAAATCATTCTCTGTTGTGCATAGTGCCCTTTTGTATCTTTCTCAGATTAATAAATAAAAACTCAGCCCATAGCACTGTTTTCAATTTCGAAGAAGTACTTCCGAAACAGAATTCATTATACCTTTTTCTTTATCGGTCATAGTGATCTTTGCTGATGATTTAAATTTCGTCATCATCTGACACATCTTTTTAAACAATTTAGACAAGATTTAATTATTCCATGTTTTAATACATCCCTATCAAAACTTAACAAGTTAAGATCCTTTAGTGAAAGGGTTAAAAATTGTTTTGGGTTTTAAATTGTTACTTTATATAGAATAATTTATAATTTCAGGTATTGTCATAATTTTTCATTAATTGATCGCTTTCTGACCACTTTACAGGAAAACGCTAATTGCAAGTTCTAATCTAATTTTGACTAGTATAAATTCTAGTTTTAAAGGAACTGTTTATTTGTTTGCTTTCATGCTACCGTTTATTTTTTATTTAACCGTTTATTTTTTTAACTGTTTATGCAACTCTTTTGTGGGCCGTCATGGAATTTTTTTTCATTTTTCATATTTCCTGTTTATAAACTTATTTTTCAGCTCTCATTGGAAAGTTATGAAGAACATAAAGTTCATTCAAATTGAATTGTAACTGTGTTGATCTTGAATGCGTTAATTTTCTTTTCAGATTTGCAAGATATTTAATATAATATCAAAAAATCTTAACTCTGATACTGATGAAGGTCCTCTTACCAAAAAACAAAGTGATTTATGTTTTTTAAATATCTGTAAAAAAATACCACTGAATTGCCTACAACAGTGAATCTCTCAATCCCTCGTAGCTTGAAAGATAATTCAACTCTTTGCTTAAAGAAACCTAGAAACCCAGAGAGTGACTGTGAACATTTATCTCGAGTTATAAAAAGTTTATTCAATCAGGTGGAAAATCCTGTCCCCTAAACATCAAAAAAAATAGAGAGTCCATAATCTGAAAACGGGTAGAGAAGGAATCTGTCAGAACTAGGAAAAGATTCTGTTCAGTAAAAGCTGTAAATAAATCTGCATCAAAATTTCAATCTGCTGATCAAAATGACGACGAGTCCGATACGACTTCAATGAAACAAGAGATAAAAACAACTCAATCGAAAGATTGAAATGCTAATTGAACTCTGCATCAGCAAGTTTCAATCAGGGCTGCGGAGTCGGTACATAAAATGTCCGAATCCTTCATTTTGAATTTATCGACTCCGACTCCTTTATAAAGAATTTCACTGACTCCTCGACTCCAACAAACAGTTTTACAGTATTTTTATAAGCAATATTGAGTCATTTGAATGTTTAGACTTTAAGTAATGATTTAATTCATATATATGAGCAATTATTAGTTCTTATGAGATATTTAACATGATGAACAAAAAATAAAATGGATCTAAATTTTTGTGACTAATATCTATAGCTCGGAGTCTGTACAAATTTTCGACTTCTGACTCCGACTCCAGACCAAAAAAAGCTTTGACTCCGACCCCACAGCCCTGGTTTCAACAAACCATTAATGCATCTGTCGAAAACCTAGCTGATACAGGAGAACAAATAGCTGGTGATTTCTTGAATTCCATCACGACCATTTAATAATACAGTTTTCTAGAGACTAGCGGATTGTCAGCAGGAGATAACTTGCCAGATAGAATCAAGAACAAAAACGGAAGAATAAGTACATAGATTTTTTACATATATACTATATCCCTAAACGTAGGATACGTATTATTCTGGCACAACTCCTACACTAGAACTTTTGCCCAAAAAGAAAGGGCCTTTGACCTACAAAGAATGATGTCGAGCTTCTGACGACTTTCTTGCTGTAGAAACGAAGAAGTTTCCAAACGAGATACAATATCTCATTTCTTACGGACAATTCATGAAACAATTAATGAATTGTGTACACAATTGATTTTGGTATGATACCCAATTCAGAAAGGATAGAGAGTTTTCACTGTGCAAATGGAATTTGCGTGTCGAGCTTAACTTTACAGCTACGAAAACCGCCTCAACTTCAAATCAGAGATCCGTACATACCAAAAGGGGGATCCGGAAAATTCATCGAAAGCAATTGATCGAATGGAAAACTAGTCTAATGGAGAATCGATCGAACCAAAATTGATCGACTTACATTAATTGACGATGATAACTAAAACCATGGATTACCAGAGAAACTTACTTGCAATATATTACAGCTAGTGGATCTTGTTGCCATGATTTATACATAATAATAATAATAATTTATATATAATATTTCTTCAATCAACAGTTTAGCTTTTGCTAGCTACCAATAATAGCCACTCGTCCGATTGAGCTGAGATTTAAAAAATGAGAAAACTTCAAGTTTTCTTAGTTTTGGAATCTAGATAGTTCTAGATAACTTGTGAAATGAAAGTCAAACTATTAATTAATTACTTTAGTGTAGGTTTAACGTCTGTTTTGGAACCAAAAGCCATATCACTGTCGTCAAAATGGAAATTAAATACATGGGACAGGAAGAAGCATTCATAAAGGAAAATGGCTCCCTGAACCAAATCACTCAACACCGTCGGTGACAACCCGATAAACAACGTATACTGATTCGATTTCTTTTCGATTAGTGGGAAATCGAATCGATGGATTGGTCCATCGAATCGGCAGACCGTTGTTTGTAGGGAATGCTCATGGATGCAGAAAAGCTACTCCATGAATGCAGTCACTTTCCAAGGAACGTGACGAAAAGGGGCACAAGCACCGGTTGCTGCACTCACAGATGGAAGAGAAAAATGAAGAGGTGATAGTAAATGAAGTCTACGAGCCTATCTAACATAAAATCTAAGACCTCGTAGAAGTGAATAGTTCAATTGTTGCACACAGGTTACAGAGTATTAAAAACTTCAAAATATAATAAAGTACTTGCTGAACAGAATTGTATGCGGTTTGTTAATAATGATCCTATACCTTATAGGTATTTAGTTCTATAATATTATGTGATAAACTGAATTTTGAAGGACCTTTAAGACATTCTGCAGTTGGTACTATCTATCTTGTTTAAGTCATTCCGCGTGTGGTACTATTATGATATTATCTATATCGTGAGTCCTTCCGAAGCAAGTACTATCTCGTCATTGGTGGGTGACAAAAAAAAACCGTGCAAAAAAAACAAGCCAAACCCCTCCCCCCCCCCCTCCACACACACATGCAATAAAAAAAACCCGGTCAATATAAATAGCCTGATTCATTTTTATTAATTTCCATTATTAAAAATACAGTATGTTATAAATAAAAAAGAGGTTTGATAGTGACAAAATGTACACTTTACTTTTTTCTATAAAATAGGTTCTATACTTTTTTTGGTAAAAATTTGTCATATTTTTGGCGAAAATGTAATAATTATTGGTTCGCATTGAATAATGTTAAATATATTATATACTAATAAAAATGAATTAAGCTATTTATATCGACCTGGGGTTTTGTCCGGCGAGTTTATTGCACGGGGGTTTTTTGACCGCGGACTTTTTTTATCCTGGAATCATTATTTATTCCATAGTAGCACAGTACAGAGAATGTATAGTATCCCAGAGCTATAAGGGGGATATTACGCGTGGCCCGGTAGGCTGTGACGTCACATGTCAACAATGGTGCGTACGTTTGTACGTACAGGTTACTCACGCTCCAACTCCTGAACTGCGGAAAATTAAAAAAAAAGATACAGTTGTCGGGGGTGTTTATTCACAAAATCTGATAAGAGTAGTGAATTAAATTGTAAATGGAATACTTTTTCTGGTTTACGTGAGTTATGGTTGAGGACGTCAGCTATAGCTAAGTAAAAAAAAAACAGAAATATATACTTCTCTCCAATGACATTTATTTTACGTATGCACAGATACTGGATTGGTAGTATTTATTATAAAGGTCACAGGTTTATGTCAATACATACTTATACTATACGTATATTTTTAATTTAATTATAACTACGTCAAATAAAGTGATTTCTCTACAATAAGTGTTTCCTGACAGTATTGATGGGAAATGACATTAATGAGTCACTAATGATTTGATATTTAGCTTTCTTTGAGAATTTTTGTTGTTCAAGATAAGTGTTAATCTTTATGCTGTTAACGTTAATATTTAAGCTGACATGTGTTAACGACTAAACTGTTAACTTCTTTAAATATTTCTTGTCTTCGTTTATTTATTATTAATCTCTATTACGATTAAGAGGCTTGATTCACGGAATTCTTAACGTGACAATTTAGAATATGGACGTATATGGACATAAGAAAACTGAAGGATTCAAGTGATAGGAGAACAACAATTCTGTTATCTTTTAATAGTAGTTGGTACAGTGATACAGATGAAATGTTTTACACATAGTAAAATCTACAACGTACTACTAGAATACAGAAACTATTCTGTGCCTAGAGGAGCACAGAACTAGTGTTAGTCTCCTAGGCGAGTGACGAGTTTCTAATTCCCCACTGACTCTAGATAGAAAAATCTCAAATATATATAGTGTGGAAGTACAGAGAAATCTAACCATTCAAGGTTGACTCTGGTACCACACCCTAGGTATAACATCAGTTTTTATACCCATTCTAAACTCTCTGTGAAAATCTCACAGCTCTCTTTACATAAACACTTTATTTAAGGACTTCTTTGCTTGACATTTATTATCCATAATTGGGAGATTCTTACATTGGCTAATCAACTCGTATTGTATACGCCATGCTTGTATTCCTTATAGGGAATGTACAATAATGCAAGACGCAACTTTACAATCTTTTTGCTAAGAGATTTGCAAACGATTAATGTAATACATTTTTAACAGACACGTTTTCAGAATATAAAGAGTTTAATTAACCCACAATATGTAATACTATTTTTTCATTATAGCCTTATCTTTTTAGAAAGCTTTTAGAATATAACTATGTCATTTTTAGTTATTCATTTATTTCTCTAAATGTAACTATTACTTCGCTTGAAATGGATAAAATTAACGGGGGAATATGCAAACAGTGTTGAAGTTACAGGTTGCCTTCAACACTGCCCCCCCCTTTTTTTTCAAAACATGTTATCATGTTTTCAATAACCGAACAGAATACAGTATACATGTATCATACCAAGCTTCAATATCAATACCCAATATTTATAATCTAAAATAGTTACAAAGTCAAGCATGAAATCAAAATATAATTATTTTATATATGACCAAACAATTACAGAAATATTCAACATTTCCTGTATAAATTACATTTATATCGAATAATCGAATAAAAGCCTTAGACATTTAGAACACATTAACTCATATTATCTTTTATCAATATTCTCTCGTTTCAACGTCTTATGTTTTTCAACCTTAAAAAAGTTAACAATAATTCAAAATACAATATATAAGTACATTACAATGCCTTATCATTCATTATCCTTAGTGAATTACATCGCAAACGATTAATGTAATACATTTTTAACAGACACGTTTTCAGAATATAAAGAGTTTAATTAACCCACAATATGTAATACTATTTTTTCATTATAGCCTTATCTTTTTAGAAAGCTTTTAGAATATAACTATGTCATTTTTAGTTATTCATTTATTTCTCTAAATGTAACTATTACTTCGCTTGAAATGGATAAAATTAACGGGGAAATATGCAAACAGTGTTGAAGTTACAGGTTGCCTTCAACAATAAGAGAGGAAATTTTACTTTTTCAGCAAGATGTTTGAGATTTCAAACCATGGGTATTATTAAGTTGTCACAAAAAGGTGGCTAATACACAATTAAATTTTATTTGGAGTTTAACGTCTGCTTCGACCAAACTTGATCATATCGCTGACGTCAAAAGGAAAGTAAATACAAGGGACTTAGAAAAAGGCAGTCAGACTGGAAAGTGGCTCCATGAACAAAGTCACCACCATTCGGTGACAATTCTCACGGATGCAGAAAAGCTACTTCGTGAAGGCAGTCACTTACCAAGGAATGAGATGGAAAGGGACACAAAGCACCGGTGACAGCACTCACGGACGGAAGAGGAAAATGAAGAAATGATAGTAAATGAAGCCTACGAGCCCACCTAACAACACATCTAAGACCTCGCAATTAAAGAACATAACCCTAGCGCTTAAAAAAATGATAAACATGGTAAAAAGTGACAATCCATAATCCAAATTAGCTACAACAATTCGGGGCCCAAGGAACGCCACCCACCTTCTCTTCCATTCACCACAGATAGCTGCAGGATAGAACCTCTGGGGGCGGCTAATACACAAACGAGCGGGCAAAATAAAGACTTATATAAAGATTTTATAGCATTTCATCAATAACACATTTGGCTACTATTTTGCTCATACCAGCAAGCTCAACATAAAAATAAATATGTGATAGCCACTGCAATCATATTAAATACATCTATTTAGTATGTTGATACCTTAAGAATTAAGTAGCTAGTTCATTAGAGCTAGAATAGCAATATTTATCACAAAAAAAAGGAAACCAATACACTTCTCAATGAAGTTAAGCTTCATAGTATTCATGAATTTGAATAAACTCTGATGATAATTTATGTTATAATGCAATATTAGATATATAGAATGAATGATTATTTAACAAATGAATTAATCTATTCGTACAGAAAGAACTATACAACAATATATCCTAAATAATATGACTCATTTACAATATAAAGGCAGCTATATAATAATGTAAAACATTTACAGAGATTTCTACTTATTACCAAGTTTCTTAATTTTGTCAGATGAGCAACGATGTTCTAGTAGCTTTGAGTTAACAGATTTGATGAAATGAAACACTCTCATATCTTACATAGAATTCAATCAAGTACACTGATATTGAAGGATCGCAAAATGTGAGGTGTTTACAATGAGTTTTGATTAACTTACGTACAGTGTTGGTGAAGCCACGGATATGGGGAAAGTTATGGAGAGAGTAGAGAACCACTGTCTCATAACTAACAACTACATCAATGAATGCTTCTTTACAGTACTTGAGCCCCTAAAGTGAATTTGATTTATTTTCAAACTCATTAAAGGACGTAAAAAGATGCAAATCATCACCAATCATCCAACACAGCGAAAATATTGCAAGAATGATACTTATTTAATTTAGCAGCTACATATCCAACACAATATGCTGATGCATTGTTTGAAACGGTGTCACAGTTCATGGATCCAAAGAGCTTCACTTCTCCTTTAAATTGCAGCATCTCTGTAATTTGTGATTCTTCCAATGACACAAAATCTCGTGGTGGTGTGGGATTTGGCTGAAATGTATAGAAAAAGATTAGGTTATGTAAGAATATACCAGCGAATCATTAGCTATAGCTTGATGGCAAATTCTACCTATGCATGAATTATTCCGCATTAGTTATCAAAGATTATGAAATCTTTTACGCTGCCAGTATTTAACAATCATATTAAATTTGAAAAAGGGTAGGCTATCTCTATTTTTTAGACAAGAAAATTTGTTAACTCACAATTGACATCTATTCTATAGTAGCATTAAAGGTCCTCTCCAGGCTCCGGAGGAAAAATGAGTTTATTACATAATATTATAGAACTAAGGTCTACGATCATTATTCCGCAAACCGCATACAATTCGGTTCAGTATATATTTTACTATTTACTTTTAAAGTTTTTTAATACTCTGTGAGCAACAATCGAGCGAATCTCCAACCCGACGCTGAGAAAAGAAGATTGTACCACAGTACATAGAATAGTATAGTACCCCAGTTACATGTATTATTCAAATTTATTCTCGGTAGGCTGTGACGTCATGTATGTAAACAAGAGGTCACGTCATAGTAAACAGAATTGCTGTGGGTCACGTGGAATAGAGAATTAACCCAGCAAACATGAATGTATCTATTCGATGTCTAAACGACTCTGTTAAACCTCTCTTCCGACATCGAATTCCAGTAACAAATTAGACATGGTGACATCAAGTAGACATCAATCCGATATCCGTTTGCACCGCTAAACCGCATCATATCAAGTATATTTGGCATCGAAGAGATACCGTTAAAACAGCGTTGAATAGAAAGATAAATTACGACATCTAACATACATAGGGATTCTGCATCGAACAGACGCCTAATTATATATCTTATATGCTTCGAAACGATATCCACTTACATCCACAAAATAAAGAAATTAAAATTGAAAACTCTTACTTCATTGATATAACGTTCTGTACATTTAGATGCATATCAATTTGATTAATGTTACATAATGTTATGTGTAAATTAAATGGGAAGAAATGAAGTGATGTGTCCTGGTATCGTTCGTGGGCCCTTCCGTCCGCGTGCCAGTACCTCTGTCACATTGCCACCGTTGATGCATTTGACTAAAAAAATTTTTTGATATTAAACGACCCGGAGATACTTAAAGATATTTTAAAGTGAATAGAACAATACAGGCAAGCACTGCTTTTTTAACCAAAATCACAACTCATTCTTATTACAAATACTAATGAGTTGGTCAAATTTTTATATAATTGTAACTCCTTAAATATTTCGTTCTCTATGAGTTCAAATTATAGAAAATGTTTTGAGGCCACGACTTAGAATAAAGATGAAAGCTCTGTGATGCATTAATTAAAATTAATAGATAATTATATTTGTATAATTATTGTGTTTCATTGAACAAACAGGAATTTTGTGCTCTGTGAAATATTTTTTGCAGTAGGGTATATATTTCAAGTTATTAATAGGGTCTATAATTTCGAACAGGTGATAAAGGAAAATATAATAAATATTATTTAACTACTACTTAATTAGAAGCAAAATAACTGAAGGTATGAAACCAAATGAAATAAAAGTTAAATAATGATTATTATATATAGATTTATTGAGTCCGATTACTACTTTAAGTTTAATTATCTATAATGTGAATCACTGAATTTTAATCGTCTCATTTGCAGCTTTTGGCACTAGGTGAAAGCTCAAGTTATCGGATATGAGGTTCCGCATTTTACGTAGAAAAATTATTTCTGTATTGATTTATATTTTTTAACTTGTATTTTACGTACTGGTATCATGGATACCAATTTAAGTAAGAATTGAATAATGATAATTATTATTATTTATTTCTTACATATTCGAAAAATGTGGAACCGTCTGATAACACAGAATTTACTCTAAAATGAAACATGTTAAATAGCCCATCAACTTTTAATTATTTATATTTAGTAGAGGTTTAACGTCTGCTTCGGAACCAAAGGCCATGTCGCTAATGTCAAAAGAAAATGAAATACAAGGGACTGGAAGAAGCAGTGAGAATGGAAAGTGGCTCCATGGACGAAGTCACGACGCTCATGAATGCTGAAAAGCTACTCCGTGAATGCTGTCAGAATTACCGAGGAATGTGACAAAAATGGTCACAAACACCGGTGGCTGCACTTGAGGATGGAAGAGGGAAATGAAGAGGTAATTGTAAATGAAGTCTACGAGCCTACATAACAGAAAATCTAAGACTTCATATGTAATTGTAGAGCATAACCCTAGTGCTATCCTCTAAAACTGCATGATGAGTTAAAAACATGATAAACATAAAATAGACTATACATAATCCAAATTACAACAGTTTGGATCCCAAGGGACGCCACCCCACTTCTCTTCTATTCACCAAAGACAGCTTCAGGAACCCCTCGGGGCTTAGTTTCAATAAGCAGTTTAGAATAGATTCATAACAACAAATGCACTGGCCATCGAAAAATCATTTGATTGGTTATCCATTTCATTTTCACGGTACTGGAGGAACACTGTTCAACAACTAATGTTCCAATATCGCATACTTTACGTTGATCCATTGTACAATCGAACTAGCGTGCTAATGCCTTATCTTACCTTTAGAACTGCCGCAGTCCCTTATAAGTGTATTAATTTTAAAGGGAGTACTACGTTATAGAAAGGTACAATCCAATTGAATAGAAATAATTCCTACATTTCTTCACGTATTATAAAACAGGAAGATGAGAAGAAAATGAATTTTAAAATTTGAAACTATTTTTTTAAAACTACGTATCTGTTTTCGCACTTCTGGTCGAAGTATAAATTCAGATATCGTTTGGAAACAGACATGCCGACGTCAAGATGCTGCTGTTAAAACCATGTATCGGTTTTCGTGTTTCTACTCGAAGTGTAAATTCAGATATCATCTAGAAACAGAAATTCCGATATCAACTATGAGTCGAAATGGTTGCTAAGTCGATACCCACCGTTAGCGCTACGAATTCGACAGCAAACGGCATCGAATCGACATTCATATGTTTGTTGGGAAGATTAAGACGCGACCGATCTGACTAATGATCTAATTATCTTGAATAAATCGTCTTCTTCAAGACTAAAAATTTGTTACTATTTTGGGTGTAAAAAGACCAGTAGCAATTTCATCAACAGTCATTTTTTAATTTTCGTCCGTATGACTATAAAAATTGGATAATAGCATGCGGTAATGTGGAATTTAAAAAAATATCACCGAAAACGTTTTTTAACAAAAGTTGGGTGTGTTGCAGCCATAGTAAATAAATAGAGAAGTATACCAAGTACAATATTGGAACATCAAAAAATACTCTGAGTGACGTCATACAAAGTATTTTCCATTTTGTTTTTAAATAAAAAATGTTCTACTTTTCAGTTAAACGTGCATTTTCATGGAAATTAACTTACATAAAATTGTTTTTATCACGTTTTACACTCAATTAACTTATAATATTCACCTTATAATACTTATAATACATGAGAGTACAGTATGCGACGCCATTTGTTTACATCGTTTCTGAAGAATGGATCAAGTTCACAGTCAATTAATTCGAAACTTAGTATACTTTTCTATTTATTTACTATGGTTGCAGCCAGAGATGGGCGAAAAGTACATCGAAAGTACTTAAGTACTAAGTACAAGTAATCGTAAATTAATGTACTTGAAGTAGTTGCCCAAGTACTCAAATTAAAAAGTACTTTCAAATTACAAGTACCAAGTACTTTTTAAAGTACTTAGAAGTACCAAGTACATCTACTATTCAATTTAAAAAATAATAATTTATACTGTTAACTCTGATAGCACATCATCACAGTGACCCTTTTCTCTGATAGTACATCATCACAGTGACTCTTTTCTCTGATAGTACATCATCACAGTGACTCTTTTCTCTGATAGTACATCATCACAGTGACTCTTTTCTCTGATAGTACATCATCACAGTGACTCTTTTCTCTGATAGTACATCATCACAGTGACTCTTTTCTCTGATAGTACATCATCACAGTGACTCTTTTCTCTGATAGTACATCATCACAGTGACTCTTTACTCTGATAGTACATCATCACAGTGACTCTTTTCTCTGATAGTACATCATCACAGTGACTCTTTACTCTGATAGTACATCATCACAGTGACTCTTTTCTCTGATAGTACATCATCATAGTGACTCTTTTCTCTGATAGTACATCATCACAGTGACTCTTTTCTCTGATAGTACATCATCACAGTGACTCTTTTCTCTGATAGTACATCATCACAGTGACTCTTTTCTCTGACAGCACATCATCACAGTGACTCTTTTCTCTGACAGCACATCATCACAGTGACTCTTTTCTCTGAAAGCACATCATCACAGTGACTCTTTTCTCTGATAGTACATCATCACAGTGACTCTTTTCTCTGATAGTACATCATCACAGTGACTCTTTTCTCTGATAGTACATCATCACAGTGACTCTTTTCTCTGATAGTACATCATCACAGTGACTCTTTTCTCTGATAGCACATCATCACAGTGACTCTTTTCTCTGATAGTACATCATCACAGTGACTCTTTTCTCTGATAGTACATCATCACAGTGACTCTTTTCTCTGATAGTACATCATCACAGTGACTCTTTTCTCTGATAGTACATCATCACAGTGACTCTTTTCTCTGATAGTACATCATCACAGTGACTCTTTACTCTGATAGTACATCATCACAGTGACTCTTTTCTCTGATAGTACATCATCACAGTGACTCTTTACTCTGATAGTACATCATCACAGTGACTCTTTTCTCTGATAGTACATCATCATAGTGACTCTTTTCTCTGATAGTACATCATCACAGTGACTCTTTTCTCTGATAGTACATCATCACAGTGACTCTTTTCTCTGATAGTACATCATCACAGTGACTCTTTTCTCTGACAGCACATCATCACAGTGACTCTTTTCTCTGACAGCACATCATCACAGTGACTCTTTTCTCTGACAGCACATCATCACAGTGACTCTTTTCTCTGATAGTACATCATCACAGTGACTCTTTTCTCTGATAGTACATCATCACAGTGAC
>CANNZV010004963.1:0-32884 GCA_947561585.1 Caprella mutica
GATAGTACATCATCACAGTGACTCTTTTCTCTGATAGTACATCATCACAGTGACTCTTTTCTCTGATAGTACATCATCACAGTGACTCTTTTCTCTGATAGTACATCATCACAATGACTCTTTTCTCTGATAGTACATCATCACAGTGACTCTTTTCTCTGATAGTACATCATCACAGTGACTCTTTTCTCTGATAGTACATCATCACAGTGACTATTTTCTCTGATAGTACATCATCACAGTGACACTTTTGTCTGATAGTACATCATCACAGTGACTCTTTTTGTCTGATAGTACATCATCACAGTGACTCTTTTCTCTGATAGTACATCATCACAGTGACTCTTTTCTCTGATAGTACATCATCACAGTGACTCTTTTCTCTGATAGTACATCATCACAGTGATTCTTTTCTCTGATAGTACATCATCACAGTGATTCTTTTCTCAGATAGTACATCATCACAGTGACTCTTTTCTCTGATAGTACATCATCACAGGGATTCTTTTCTCTGATAGTACATCATCACAGTGACTCTTTTCTCTGATAGTACATCATCACAGGGATTCTTTTCTCTGATAGTACATCATCACAGGGATTCTTTTCTCTGATAGTACATCATCACAGTGACTCTTTTCTCTGATAGTACATCATCACAGTGATTCTTTTCTCTGATAGTACATCATCACAGTGACTCTTTTCTCTGATAGTACATCATCCCAGTGACTTTTTTCTCTGATAGTACATCATCCCAGTGACTCTTTTCTCTGATAGTACATCATCACAGTGACTCTTTTCTCTGATAGTACATCATCACAGTGACTCTTTTCTCTGATAGTACATCATCACAGGGATTCTTTTCTCTGATAGTACATCATCACAGGGATTCTTTTCTCTGATAGTACATCATCACAATGACTTTTCTCTGATAGTACATCATCAAAGTGACTCTTTTCTCTGATAGTACATCATCACAGTGACTCTTTCTCTGATAGTACATCATCACAGTGACTCTTTTCTCTGATAGTACATAATCACAGTGACTCTTTTCTCTGATAGTACATAATCACAGTGACTCTTTTCTCTGATAGTACATCATTAAGGTTTATCTAATTAATTTATTGTGCGAAAAGTCGATACAGAATAACAGGAGACTGGAATAGAAAGAAAAGAGAATAAAACATGTGGGAACGAAACGGGAATTGGAGAAATGAAGTGACGATATGGGAATAGAGAAATGAAGTGACGATATGGGAATAGGGAAATGAAGTGACGATATGGGAATAGAGAAATGAAGTGACGATATGGGAATTGGAGAAATGAAGTGACGATATGGGAATAGAGAAATGAAGTGACGATATGGGAATTGGAGAAATGAAGTGACGATATGGGAATTGGAGAAATGAAGATAAAGCGCAATTGGAATAATGTAAATGTCACTTAAAGTTAATTAAAAATTGATAATGTTCATTTAATCAAATTGAACTTAAAAAGCATATGGCAGAAAGCACATTTTTACTGCAGTCATTAATGTAAAAGTGAAATATTTCTGTTAATTTAAACAAATATCAATTGAATTTGTTATCTTACAATAGGTAACTATTACCGCTAATATGGTAACTATTACCGCTAATATGGTAACTGTTACCGCTAATATGGTAACTATTACCGCTAATATGGTAACTGTTACCGCTAATATGGTAACTATTACCGCTAATATGGTAACTATTACCGCTAATACGGTAACTGTTACCGCTGATATGGTAACTATTACCGCTAATTTGGTAACTATTACCGCTAATTTGGTAACTATTGCCGCTGATATGGTAACTATTACAGTTAATTTGGTAACTATTACCGCTAATTTGGTAACTATTACCGCTGATATGGTAACTATTACCGTTAATTTGGTAACTATTACCGCTAATTTGGTAACTATTACCGCTAATTTGGTAACTATTGCCGCTGATATGGTAACTATTACAGTTAATTTGGTAACTATTACCGCTAATTTGGTAACTATTACCGCTGATATGGTAACTATTACCGTTAATTTGGTAACTATTACCGCTAATTTGGTAACTATTACCGCTAATATAGTAACTATTACCGCAATGGTAATTTTTTTTGTCAATTTTCAGTTCCTCAGAAGTTACTAAAAGAAAGGTCAGATATTGATTGCCTGAACAAGAGGAGTAAAGGCCTGAACAAGAGGAGTAAAGGCCTGAACAAGAGGAGTAAAGGCCTGAACAAGAGCAGGAAATGCCTGAACAAGAGGAGTAAAGGCCTGAACAAGAGGAGGAAATGCCTGAACAAGAGCAGGAAATGCCTGAACAAGAGGAGTAAAGGCCTGAACAAGAGGAGGAAAGGCCTGAACAAGAGGAGTAAAGGCCTGAACAAGAGGAGTAAAGGCCTGAACAAGAGGAGTAAAGGCCTGAACAAGAGGAGGAAATGCCCCTTAGAGAGACTAAAGGCCTGAACAAGTGGAGGAAATGCCTGAACAAGAGGAGTAAAGGCCTGAACAAGTGGAGGAAATGCCTGAACAAGAGGAGTAAAGGCCTGAACAAGAGGAGGAAATGTCCCTTAGAGAGACTAAAGGCCTGAACAAGAGGAGGAAAGGCCTGAACAAGAGGAGTAAAGGCCTGAACAAGAGAAGGAATTGCCTCTTAGAGAGACTTAAGGCCTGAACAAGAGGAAAAAACCACCTCTATAAAATTAATAACCAACAACATTCATATCTTGCAGCTACAGTTTTGTAAAAAAGCTGCAAACAATATATTGTTCACATATGCCGCCAAATCTTTGAATGTATTATATACATATAATTTATTACCTTTCAAAATAATAAACATTATTGTTCCCTAATACCAAAGTTATATCATTGATTTACTAACAAAAAAGTTTGTACAGAAAGTTTACTGCACCTTTAATTTAATTGAAAAGTTTAGACTTCTACACTTCTCTTTATTTGGAAAATATTTTATAACTGATAGTACAGAGCATGTACTATCACTCTTTTTCTGATAGTACACTGTACTATCAGCATGTACACTTTAGTTTGCTGATAGTACACTGTACTATCAGTATTTACACTGTAGTTTGCTGATAGTACATTACATGGGGTTTAACTAATTTGATCGGTAATTGAGTACATCCCCACAATGTTGGCAGAGTTCCAATGTTGGGACAGTGTTGTATAAATAATAGCGTAGTAAATATTAATATTTACATCAATAAAGTAATATATAGAAGTTTGTATTTAAATATAAAGAAACACAAGTTATGTTATATAATAAATATTTATCGATATCTATATTATTTAATAACTATTTTAATTTGAACATAAAAATAGGATTTTTTTATTTCCACTGAAGTTATTTCCTATTTTATTTGGCATAAGGTTGAATTTCTATTGAATTTATTAACATAATAGCCTTTAGATCATTTTCTATAGTTTTTATAACCCGTATATCGAGTCAAAAACTTTTCCTCTTTTTCTGAAAGGCGAAACGTACGTACGAAACACAAACACAATTAGGATATAAATTAATATAATTATTATTAAATTATCAATGTAACACAAACGTACGTACGAAACACAAACACAATTAGGATATAAATTAATATAATTATTATTAAATTATCAATGTAACACAAACGTACGTACGAAACACAAACACAATTAGGATATAAATTAATATAATTATTATTAAATTATCAATGTAACACAAACGTACGTACGAAACACAAACACAATTAGGATATAAATTAATATAATTATTATTAAATTATCAATGTAACACAAACGTACGTACGAAACACAAACACAATTAGGATATAAATTAATATAATTATTATTAAATTATCAATGTAACACAAACGTACGTACGAAACACAAACACAATTAGGATATAAATTAATATAATTATTATTAAATTATCAATGTAACACAAACGTACGTACGAAACACAAACACAATTAGGATATAAATTAATATAATTATTATTAAATTATCAATGTAACACAAACGTACGTACGAAACACAAACACAATTAGGATATAAATTAATATAATTATTATTAAATTATCAATGTAACACAAACGTACGTACGAAACACAAACACAATTAGGATATAAATTAATATAATTATTATTAAATTATCAATGTAACACAAACGTACGTACGAAACACAAACACAATTAGGATATAAATATAGTAATTGAACATAATTTTTATGAAATGTAAACTATTTGAATCCTTGGAAAAATATTCCTATGTTATTCGTACGAGGATAAAAATGAGGTTCAATTACATCTGTTTAGCTGATGATCTACTAAATATATTATAATTTCCTATTTAGATATTTGCTGTAAAGTTTATTGAAATTCGTTTGAAGTAAATTGTTACTATAGTTATTCAAAACGTTTTTGTGGTCGTTTTCACATGAGTGGTTCTGTGCCACACTTCGAGTGATTGTGTGGTGCTTGTGCTCGTCTCTTTGGAGTAAAGCACTAGGTACGCATCTTATCGAAGCAACCACAGAAGACTTCTTAAATAACACGTACCTACTTTTTAATTTCAAAATTAATTTCAATATATTTCACGGAAATGAAATATATTATTAGTTATTAAAATATTGACTTAAAATTCTCGAAGATTAAGCAAATCTTAATCTGTACTGGAGTTAATTAGCCTTATTTTTATCCCCGTACGAATAACATAGGAATATTTCGCTGATAAGCTGAATTGGAACGATGCTACCTTTACTTTGGTGGTCTGTTGGTATCCATGCTACCTGCTGGTATCATGGATACCAATTGAATATTAGGATGCTGGTGAACAGAAGATAAGGAAGAATACATTATTTTAAAAATAACGAGGATTTAATAATTAGAAAATTATTCAAGAAATAATGTATCAAAAATACATATATACACATAATAGTCAGAGAGAAAAATTGAAAGATAATAAAAGAAAATTATAAATAAAATATATAAGAAGTATCAATTAATAGATTACTATCTAGTAATTTAATTTTACGGGAATTTAACTTCTGTTTCGATAATAAAGGTCATATCACTAACATCAAAAGGAGATGAAATACAAGGGACATGAAGAAATAGTCAGAAAGGAAAGTGGCTTCATGAACAAAGTCACCTACCACCAGACACTGAAAATTCTCATGGATGCAGAAAAGCTACTCTGTGAAAGCACTCACAGATGGAAGAGGAAAATGAAGAGGTGATAGTAAATGAAGCCTACGAGTCTACCTAAAACAAAATCTAAGAGGAAAATGAAGAGGTGATAGTAAGTGAGGCCTAAGAGTCTACCTAACACAAAATCTAAGAGGAAAATGAAGAGGTGATAGTAAGTAAAGCCTACGAGTCTACCTAACACAAAATCTAAGAGGAAAATGAAGAGGTGATAGTAAATGAAGCCTACGAGTCTACCTAAAACAAAATCTAAGAGGAAAATGAAGAGGTGATAGTAAGTGAAGCCTACGAGTCTACCTAACACAAAATCTAAGACCTCGTAGTTGAATAGCATAACTCTAGCGCTATTCTCTAATGCCCATACTATACTACCAGTTTCACCGCCGCGTTTTTATCGCCCAGTTCACGCCTCTTCACGGTTAAATGAACGGAAGGCGGCAGAAACGCTAGTATAGACTGCAAATTTGCTTTCCATTCATTTAACCGTGATTAATTGAAGACGGGTATACCGGGCAGTGAAAACGCGGCGGTTAAACTGCTGGCATAGAATGGGCCTAAAACTGCAAGTAGCGTTAAAAAAATGATAAACATGTTAAAAATGAAAAAAAAACAATCCATAATCCAAATTACAACAGTTCGGGGCGCAAGGGACGCCACCCCCTTCTCTTCCATTCACCACAGACATCATCAGGATAGAGCAAGTGGGGCAAGTATGTAACAATAGAAAATATAATAAGTATATATAATAATAATAAATATCTAATAAAGAAATCATATAATAAATATTATCTAATTAACTAATACCAACTTATTGCTCACTGATAGCAATTGTTTTAGATAACAATTATCTGGTAAAGAAGTGGCATAACAGTTGTTATTTGTTATGCAGTATCGGTAGGTACATTGCGGTGAAGTAACGATAAAGAGTCTATCGGTGAAGACAATGTATCGATACTATCGTGTAAACTATCGATAATATTATTAATATTAGTAGTATCAGAGGAAATCACTGTTTAATTGATAACATCGGTTTTGAAAATAATATAATACCGATATTACATTAAATATATCGGTAATTATATCGGTGATTACATCGGTGATTAAATCGAAGATTCTAAATTATATACAAACATTTTTTTTAATTAATTTGTTCAAAATACTATGATACATGGTTGGAAAAATTAATTGGAAATAACGGTAATTTGGTAGCAAACGGTGATAGAGTTAATACCCCTAAAACAGTATAATAATATAATTATTAATTATATTATTTTATATTTTAATTTCATTATCAATTTAAATATAAAGATTTTCATGTAAAATTCATATGAATAATTCATGTACAACTGAAATTATTAATTAGTAAATGACAATAGACAAAAATATAATAGAAAAATTTAAATTTTATTAAAATTTGATAATTAAAAGCAATTTAAAAAAAATAATAAGATTAATTTTAATAAAAAAATAATAAGTTAAAATATGGATGATATTTCTAATTTTAATCCTTTTTCAAAATAAATTAAATTTAAAATAAATAATTGTTTAGGGTCAGTACTGAGTTAACGGACGGTACCACATATTCGATCAAGATAGAAAAAGAAAAGTTGAATCATGATATTCTTTTTACCGAAAATATGGAACTGTGCGATAACTCAGTATTTACCCTGTTACATATAATATTTTCCAGATTAATTTGGATAGTTTTTTTTTGTGTTACCTCACCTGTAAAATGTAGGACACTCACAGTAACAGTACAGTGTCCACTTTTCTAAGTTACTTTGAGCACTGGTCTCACATATTTCTCTATTGTTTCACTTGGAACTAGCCTCTTTAAGCGAGGCCTGTACGTCGTAATCACTATAGCGTACGTGTGACCCTACAGCGGCCACCATTGTTCTTACTGTGTAGGATCTATCAATATTAACTAACGCAGTGATCAATGCTTTTAATAAGAAGACATGCTTGCTATCGAACACAAGCAACGGCACACCTCCTCGCACCTCAGTTGCCAGGGCCCATCTGACCCTAGCTAGCTTCTTAGGCCGGCTGCAGCGATCGATGCCACATGTCACCACACGGCCGAACACCCGGATTTCGAACCGTACCTTTTCGCCACATAGCAGCTCATATCTAAACCATATAATGTGCCACATAACACGCTGCCCATCACACTATGAAGGGTTTAACCTCTACATCAGCAATGGGGGGAGAATAGACAAGGGGGTTGAAGAATGGAGGGGGGGGGGGGCGTTCGAACGGGGGGTTTGAGAGGGGGAGGCTTAGGTAAAATAGAGAGAGATAAAAATTCACGGAGGAGCAAAGTTGGTTGTTGCGAGAGAATTCTTCTCATGGTCAATTAATTTAGAATTGACTGAGTGGGGCAAAGAATACTTTAGGACAAAGAATACTTTAGGGCAAAGAATACTTTAGGGCAAAGAATACTTTAGGGCAAATAATACTTTAGGGCAAAGAATACTTTAGGACAAAGAATACTTTAGGACAAAGAATACTTTAGGACAAAGAATACTTTAGGACAAAGAATACCATGTACCATTTCACTAGAGTCTCATTTTAGAAAAGGTCCATACCAAAGGTCCATACCAAAAGTCCATACCAAAGGTCCATACCAAAGGTCCATACCAAAGGTCCATATCAAAGGTCCATACCAAAAGTCCATACCAAAGGTCCATACCAAAGGTCCATACCAGAGGTCCATACCAAAGGTCCATATCAAAGGTCCATACCAAAAGTCCATACCAAAGGTCCATACCAAAGGTCCATATCAAAGGTCCATATCAAAGGTCCATACCAAAGGTCCATACCAAAAGTCCATACCAAAGGTCCATACCAAAGGTCCATATCAAAGGTCCATACCAAAAGTCCATACCAAAGGTCCATACCAAAAGTCCATACCAAAGGTCCATACCAAAGGTCCATACCAAAGGTCCATACCAGAGGCCATACCAGAGGTCCATACCAAAGGTCCATATCAAAGGTCCATATCAAAGGTCCTTACCAAAGGTCCATACCAAAGGTCCATACCAAAGGTCCATACCAAAGGTCCATACCAAAGGTTCATACCAAAGGTCCATACCAAAGGTCCATATCAAAGGTCCATATCAAAGGTCCATATCAAAGGTCCATACCAAAGGTCCATACCAAAGGTCCATATCAAAGGTCCATATCAAAGGTCCATATCAAAGGTCCATACCAAAGGTCCATACCAAAGGTCCATACCAAAGGTCCATACCAAAGGTCCATACCAAAGGTCCATACCAAAGGTCCATATCAAAGGTCCATATCAAAGGTCCATACCAAAGGTCCATATCAAAGGTCCATATCAAAGGTCCATATCAAATGTCCATATCAAAGGTCCATACCAAAGGTCCATATCAAAGGTCCATATCAAAGGTCCATACCAAAGGTCCATACCAAAGGTCCATACCAAAGGTCCATATCAAAGGTCCATAGCAAAGGTCCATATCAAAGGTCCATACCAAAGGTCCATATCAAAGGTCCATATCAAAGGTCCATACCAAAGATCCATATCAAAGGTCCATATCAAAGGTCCATACCAAAGGTCCATACCAAAGGTCCATACCAAAGGTCCATATCAAAATATAAGCTCTTACCTAGGATATAGTGAAGAAATTACAGGGACTCTCGGTAGAGCGCAAACCTACGCCGCCGCCGCCGCTTATAAATGACCTTGACCATCCAATAATCTTTGAGTTACGAATAATCTTGACCTCACCATTTGACGCGTTTGTTCCCGAAATATAATAAACTGGTAACTGGGCATTGACCAATCGTTTCACCAGATTTCAAGCAATTAGGTTCAATACTTTTTGAGATATTGAGTTACACATGACCTTGACCTTTGACCGGATCGCTCCCAAAGTTTTACTGAATGGTACAGGGACATTGAACAATCGTCTCACTAAATTTGAAGCAATTTATGCGAATAACAAGATGTTAAATATTGTGCACGGACAATTCGTTCACGAAATTCTTCATTTTGAATTATATTTTAAATGTGTTTATATTTTATTCATTATTTATATATATTCTGCAATATAAAAGTAGAAAACACCCTTTGTTGATGGTAATTAGAAATGTATGGTCTTTGCCATAATTCTTATTGTAATCTTCTTCTCCTGCTCCTACTGGCCGGCAACAGTAAAATAATAAAACTGAATACTTTTTTAATGATATGCAGGTAGGCTCCGCTTTTATTGCACCTAGATCTTTTAAAATCAGTAATAATAGCAAGGCATGTCTCGATGTTATTACAGTACATAGACATAGAAAACGGACACATTTTGGTGGCGTATATCCACAATAAATATCAATATTATAATACTCTAATTAGATTATTAGAAGCAATACATTGGGTCAGATAATTTTTATCACAGTTATTTTAACAATGACTATATAAAATACTTATATAATTCCATAAGTATATAATATACTACTAAACAAGTGATTAATAATAGCATGTGATTTAAAAGAATTAGCTAGCTATGGTACACCTATTTTTACGTTTAATTATTTAAACGTAAAAACGTCCGTGTTATCGGACTGTTCTATATTTTCGGAGTCATAAAAAACATGTATAATTATTATTATTTCCCTCTATGGTAATTATTTTCTCTTTCTTACGTTTCCACACATTTAGTCTTGTTAGTACCCTGTTATTTCAGTTCCTTATTTTAGATACTCATAACTCATTAATTAATGCAAAATATTACAGGAGGTAAATAATTTAATGATACAGTCAAACAGTTCAGCATATCTAATTTCATAACTGTGATCTATAGGTAAACATTTTTTATGTGTTCATATGAAATGTTTCGGCTTAAATCACTATAATAATATTAATAAATATTTACACCTGCCTATTAATGTAATAGTGAGAAATAATGTGAAATATATCCCATATACACTTTAAAATACAAAATAAGGAAATTCGTGGACGAAAAGTCGGTGGACGAAATGTCCTAGAACCGATAAATGAATAAATGACACCAAGATAATAAAATGCTATGTATGTAGAGAATTAGATGGCTATGTTATTTACCTTCTCAACCGGAGAATAAAGGCTCAAATCTTAGATCATAACGCTGTAAAAACTGTAGTATTAGGGGTAAGTTCCAAGTTATCGAACGGTTCTGTATCTTCAATCAGATAAGAAAAGTATTTAATAATTAATAAATGTATAACTGGTTATTTTAATAGGTTATTTATCTGCATGTAGTCGGAGAAACGGTAAAATCAAAATCAGAAATATCCGTAGAAACAGAAAAAAATAGAAAAATATAGAACAATTAGGAAAAATCTGAATAACAGGAAAATCTGAGTAACAGGAAACTCTGAATAAAAGGAAAATCTGAATAGCAGGAAAATCTGAATAACAGGAAAATCAGAATAACAGGAGAATCTGAAAAACAGGAAAATCGGAAAAACAGAATTATTCCGATATCGGAAAAAATGCGATAAAAAATTAAAATAATACCGTTTATGGTTCTAGGTAAATTCCCCCGCGGAAAATTCCACCACAGAAAGTTCCACCAGGTAAGTTCCACCGCTGGTAAGTTCCACCGCCGGAAAATTCCACCGCCGGAAAATTCCACCACGGAAGATTCTATCGCATAATATTGGATTTTATTTACAGAAGGTATAACATTTAATATCAACTGATTTAAAGAAAAATGTTTTATTTTGTGGTAACCGAACAACATTTCATTAGTTAGAAATTAAAGAAATTATAAGAATATGTTATGCTAAGTCAAGAACTACTAGATAAGCTAAGGCGAACATACGAAATAATAGACAGATTAAACGATCTTTTAAATATGAATCAATTAAATTATTAATAAAATTTAAATCATGGAAATTCAACAATAAAGTTCCACTGCCCCAGTGACCAACAATTCAGATTCCGTTTGATTCTCCTTTAAACATATATAAGTTGAAACTGAAATTAAGGATAATATTTTGATTGTAACATAAATTGTATTATATATAATATTATCTATCACCCAAGGTTTTAAATTTACCAAAATATATAACAATTTAAATCAGCGACGATAAAAGGTGGAATTGAAGAATCAATTTGACACGTACTGAAATACAATGTTTAATTAGTATCGATATATGTTAATATAAAAAGAAAAATTACTAAACTGAAACTTTCTGTAACTGTTCAATAATATCTTTTGAAACTATTACAAAATAAATTTTAAATATAATGCGTTTCAACTAAAATTTGAACATAGGGTTAGGTAGGTAAATTGCGGTACATTAACTAGCTTCGACCTGAAACCACAGACACGCGAATAAAAATAATAACTTCAAAACTCACATAAGATATATGATAATGATAATATTTATTGGTAAGCAAAATACAATGTAAATATGAATACAAGCCTATATAATAGTAAAAAATACTTTCAGGCAAGATTTAAAAAAAAATTATATAAAACTAAATCTATATTCTGGGAAATCATCAAATCTCTAAACAGGAAAAAAGAAATCACAATAAATCATAACACGTACAGAGTTTCTTTTGATATGCAACATCTTAATATAAATGCTGTTCAGCAGGTCTCTGATTTAAATTAACTCTAAAGAAATAGACATTAAAAACATGCTAGTCATATTGCTGCTTAATATTAACCTTTTCAATAATCAAACCTAACAAAATTTATTTTGTATCAAATATTAAAATCTGAACTTTAGTGTTTCTGTTGATAGATTCAAAAAGCTAAATTTAACAGTGTTGCCACAGGTTGGTGTTCCAATACCAGCGTCATAGTCTGTCACTATTAACCTGTTAAATATTTAATGCCCATATGATGGATTATTAATTGTTTTACATTTAAAAGGAAGATTTATTAAATAATAATTATCGATTAGTCAATTACCAAGACTTAGAAATAAGTTTTAAAATAAACTGTTTATTTATATTATTTGCATATTTTTTTCAAAATGGTGGAATCTTCCGCGGTGGAATTTTCCACATCTTTCATTTAACGCCGGTGGAATCTTCCTGGTGGAATCTTCCTGGTGGAACTTTCCGCGGGGGAACTTTCCGCGGTGGAATTTACCGGCCACTCTTCAAATCGTACCTACTATCCTCTTGCTACCTGATAGGCCCTTGTTAAAATTTAAACCTGTGCCTTCCATTTGGTACTTAAACACTTTTTTCCGGATCGTCAATATTTTATAAAAGGAATAGTTATTTGAATGCTTTTAAAACCCCTGGAAATAAATCTACTTTATTAATAGGATTGTTGCTTAATAAAGATATATTTTAGGTTTGAACTTATTTCATTGTCAGTTTTCTGGTATCCGGCGGTTTTTCTGAAAACGAATTTTACGAAACCAAATTCTCCAAAAACTAATTCGTCGAAACCAAAATTTATCGAAAACGGATTTGCCGAAGTGAAGATTCGCCGAAAGACAAATTCACCGACAGACTTATTTAAAAGAGAATGTAAAATTACACAATAGTTACAGAAAAGAAGAAATCGTAACCCTTAGTTACACTAAATGATCCTTTAATTATTCTATCTCTTCGTTAATCATTGAGTAAATCTTTGTACCACTAAATTATTCTTTTTTTCTTATTTTAAAGACGTTCAAGCTTTCATTTGAGCGTTTGGTTGTTTTTAGATTGTGTGTGTTTCTAGCGTGTTTATTCATTTTTGTGAATATTCCATGTTTACTGCATATTTTTTATTCAGTTGTTAATAGTATACCATACAGAAGGTGTTTTGTGGCTGACATTATTAATATTTATTTCATTTATTGCGTTTAAAATATAAAATTGTTAGTAATGAGTAACATTACTATTAGATATGTTTATATCTTCTCAATATACCTCTAACTTCAACGATAGTGTCACTTGCATGAATAAATTTTTTTCAGGTAAAAAGATTGATTTCTGTCAACCCTTTATTAGTAATGCCATATACATATTAATATTTACTATATACTGTTGGATATATGAATTTAGCAAAATGATACCGAATTAGCGAAATACAAATTTATGTAGCAATAGTAATGTCAAACTCATATAAGAAATGTGTTTTTTTATGCATAAGATATAATGATGAGAACTACAAAGTCAAACAGAATGTTATTTTGAAATACATTAAATTTGATTTTCGACAAATTCGTCTTTCGGCAATTCCGTTTTTCGGCAAATCCATTTTCGGCCAATTTGGGATTCGGAAAAAAACGTATTCAGAAAATCCGTTTCGGCGAATTAGTTTTCGGCCAATTCGGTTTCGGAAAATCAGCCTAGACCCAAGTTTTCTGACCATTTCCGCTAAGCCATTTTCACCACCTAAAATATAATTGTGGAAGGAGATGGGTTCAACTAATAGAATTATACAAGAAAGAAAACTGTACCTTAAACAGTTGTTGAAATATACTAATTTAAATTTGGGTTCCGTTTTTTGGGACACCCTGTATATTGACTAAATTGTATTCACTAAATATACTGATAGTACTATCAGTATATTTACTAATTATAGTTAATATACTGATGGTACTAGCAGCTCTTACTGAAGAAGTGTACCCTTGATTGTTGTTACTGTATCACAAAATGTATATAGGAATTAATGGGAAGTATCACATATTCTTTCATATGTCATTTCAACATCATCACAAGATTTAAAATTAGATGAGCTGTAAATGATATATATATATATATAGTCTTTACATTTTTAAGCAAAAACTTAAATACTTGAGTCAGTAAAAGAATGAGCGAAGTACAATTTTAACTATAACTTTAACTAGTATATATTTAATTCCAACTATAAATTTAATTTCAATTATAATTTTAACTTCAACTATAATTTTAACTTCAATTATAATTTTAACTTCAATTATAATTTTAACTTCAACTATAATTTTAACTTCAATTATAATTTTTTTTTAAATTAAGAAGTTTATAATTTAATAAAAATAAAAATTATTAAATTAATTTTTAAAATTTAACTTCAAAAAATAAAATTGTGCTAATATGCCATTTTTTTCACTCCCTAGCATCTAATAGCACTCTTCACATTGCTATTATTTAGCTCTACCTCATAAAAAGAAGGTATATACTTTTAAAGGTCGTAATGTGGGCGTCTATCAGCACGCAGTAGCTATTGTGCATCCATCAACCTTGTCTCTCTGATACATATAGTGACATTTAATATATTGTGTTTACCTATTATTTATTACAAGGCATTTATTACATAGCATTTCTTACATTTCTGTCTAGGGTAAGTTCCAAGTTACCGGACAGTTCCACATTTCCGATCAAATAAGAAAATAAAACATTTCTTATTCAACTTATACTTTAATTGGTATCCATGATACCTTCAAGGTATCATGGATACCAACTAAAGTAACGAGTTTCTGAAAGATAAAACTTAAATTATATCTTTTTAATTGTTAATATAATAGGGAAAATTTTTCGAACAGATTTATTATTTTTTACCGTAAGTTGAAAATGAATTTATGTAATTAATTATTTACCTATATTTTTATTATTTAATTATCTATAACTTTGGGATATATAGTTTTATTTTCTATATTTATTATTAACCTCAAATATATAAAAAATATTTTGATTTTTTTTAGATACGGTATACTATTTTTTTTCGATTATTTAACATACAGATTTAACATTTAAAATAAGCACATTGATTTACCATTTAACACGTTAATTTAACACATTAATTTAACATTTAACACGTTAATTTAACACATTGATTTAACATTTAACACGTTAATTTAACACATTTATTTAACATTTAACACGTTAATTTAACACATTAATTTAACATTTAACACGTTAATTTAACACATTAATTTAACATTTAACACGTTAATTTAACACATTAATTTAACATTTAACACGTTAATTTAACACATTTATTTAACATTTAACACGTTAATTTAACACATTTATTTAACATTTAACACGTTAATTTAACACATTTATTTAACATTTAACACGTTAATTTAACACATTAATTTAACATTTAACACGTTAATTTAACACATTAATTTAACATTTAACACATTTATTTAACATTTAACACGTTAATTTAACACATTAATTTAACATTTAACTCGTTAATTTAACACATTTATTTAACATTTAACACGTTAATTTAACACATTTATTTAACATTTAACACGTTAATTTAACACATTTATTTAACATTTAACACGTTAATTTAACACATTTATTTAACATTTAACACGTTAATTTAACACATTAATTTAACATTTAACACGTTAATTTAACACATTAATTTAACATTTAACACGTTAATTTAACAAATTAATTTAACATTTAACTCGTTAATTTAACTCATTAATTTAACACATTGATTTAACACATCAATTTAACACATTAATTTAACACATTATTTGTTATTTACCATCATCTCTACCCCTACCCAATGCTATTCTTACCAAGGACACTGCCTAATATGTACTCCTTATGCTATTCCTACGGGAAAAGATATTGAGTGAGGTAGTACGGGGTACAAACACACACACGAACACACACAGGAGTAGTACAGTGTGTAGTACACACCTACACATGCAGGTGTGTAGGTGTGTAGGAATGGGACAAAAAAGGAATTTGTAAATAGGAATTATAGGTATTAGGGTACGGAGAGGAAGAATATTACATTGTTTGTATGTTATTCGTACGGAGAGAAAGAACTAAATTTATCTAAGACAACAAATACAAAATTCAATAAAGATAATGATGAACCTGGGATGAGCAAAGACTAAATACAATGACAATGCATCCAGGATGCGTAAAGACTAAATACAATGACAGTGCATCCAGGATGCGTAAAGACTAAATACAATGACAGTGCATCCAGGATACGTAAAGTCTAAATACAATGATAATGCATCCAGGATGCGTGAAGACTAAATACAATGACAATGCATCCAGGATGCGTAAAGACTAAATAAAATGACAATGCATCTAGGATGCGTGTAGCCAAAAAATGGCACTAAAATTAGGGATGATAAAAAATAAGAAACTCGTCACAACTTACCTTGCAGGGGGGGGGAAAGGGGGGTCTGTGGGGGTCACAGCACCAGCCAATGGGGGGCAGGGGGTCTCCACCCCCCATACATTGAATTGCTATCTCATCAGCAAAACAACAGCAGCAAAAACAGCAGCAATGTGTCAGCACTCACATTTTACATGGTAAGTACATTGGAAACTTAACTAACTCACTTACACTTATTTTCTACACTTAATACCTCTTACATACACTTATTGATAAATACTTGATGAACATTTACACTTAATTTACACTTAATTTACACTTACACTTCTTAATATACACTTAATTGACACTCACTTAATTGTTAATTAAATAAATAAAAAACTCAACTGAAAAAATACTGAAAAAGACGATATGTTGAATGTTTGACACTCACAGTAACAGTATAGTGGGGTAAAGACACTCACAATAACAGTACAGTGGGGTAAAGACACTCACAGTAACAGTACAGTGGGGTAAGGACACTCACAGTAACAGTACAGTGGGGTAAGGACACTCACAGTAACAGTATAGTGGGGTAAAGACACTCACAGTAACAGTACAGTGGGGTAAGGACACTCACAGTAACAGTACAGTGGGGTAAAGACACTCACAGTAACAGTACAGTGGGGTAAAAACACTCACAGTAACAGTACAGTGGGGTAAAGACACTTACAGTAACAGTACAGTGGGGTAAGGACACTCACAGTAACAGTACAGTGGGTTAAAGACACTCACAGTAACAGTACAGTGGGGCAAAGACACTCACAGTAACAGTACAGTGGGGTAAAGACACTCACAGTAACAGTACAGTGGGGTAAGGACAGCAACTTGTCTAACCTTTAGACATTGCTACTGACCTGTGACCCACTGTACGAGTACTGTCAGTGTCCTATAGTCTATAGTGATATGCATTAAAATTAGCACTCTGTCGTAGAAAAGTACAGTCAGTTAAAGAAGTAATGTGATGATGTACTATCAGAGAAAAGAGTCACTGTGATGATGTACTATCAGAGAAAAGAGTCACTGTGATGATGTTCTATCAGAGAAAAGAGTCACTGTGATGATGTACTATCAGAGAAAAGAGTCACTGTGATGATGTACTATCAGAGAAAAGAGTCACTGTGATGATGTACTATCAGAGAAAAGAGTCACTGTGATGATGTACTATCAGAGAAAAAAGTCACTGTGATGATGTACTATTAGAGAAAAGAGTCACTGTGATGATGTACTATCAGAGAAAAGAGTCAATGTGATGATGTACTATCAGAGAAAAGAGTCACTGTGATGATGTACTATCAGAGAAGAGTCACTGTGATGATGTACTATCAGAGAAAAGAGTCACTGTGATGATGTACTATCAGAGAAAAGAGTCACTGTGATGATGTACAATCAGAGAAAATAGTCACTGTGATGATGTACTGTCAGAGAAAAGAGTCACTGTGATGATGTACTATCAGAGAAAAGAGTCACTGTGATGATGTACTATCAGAGAAAAGAGTCACTGTGATGATGTACTATCAGAGAAAAGAGGCACTGTGATGATGTACTATCAGAGAAAAGAGTCACTGTGATGATGTACTATCAGAGAAAAGAGTCACTGTGATGATGTACTATCAGAGAAAAGAGGCACTGTGATGATGTACTATCAGAGAAAAGAGTCACTGTGATGATGTACTATCAGAGAAAAGAGTCACTGTGATGATGTACTATCAGAGAAAAGAGTCACTGTGATGATGTACAGTCAGTTAAAGAAGTAACTTCACTAGTTCTAATATTTTTATGTATTTTAAAATGAGTACACGATGACAAATTTGTAAGATTTGAAAATAATAAAAAATTAGAAAACTGTTTTTTTTTTCCGATAGTACACACAGACGTACGTGTGTATATATAATATATGTGATATTAATAAATATTATGCAGTATACTGAACCTAATGGTATTTATACCATTGTCTGTAGCTTAGGGTAACTTTTAGGGTAAGAAAAAGAAAGTTGTATTTGTTTTGATAGAGTATGAACATTTATAGGGATTTTTAGGGTAGAAATTGTATTTGAAATTTGTAAGAATTTATGAAATTATATTTTAATTTCATTTGAGGTTCAACGTCTGTTTCGGAACCAAAGGCCATATCGCTAACGTCAAAAGGAAATTAAGTACAAGAGACTGGAAGAAACAGTCAGAAAGGAAAGTGTCTCCATGAACAAAGTCACTTGGTATGGTTAAAATATACCATTTATTTAAAAAATAAAAAATTATATAAAAAATAATGATATATGGATTTTTTTTTAGTCTAGGTAATAAATAAATGTATAGGAAATATTTAACTAAAATTTTATTTTTTAGTATTTTACTATTATTTCTAATATTTTAAAACAAATTAGGTTGTGTAAAATTTTCCAGTATTTTGAAATTTCTTATCATTTTAACGTTTTTTTTTTATTATTAGTTACGTATCTCCACCCTATCGATGATGTCACAGTTAATTCAAGAAAGTGAGTAATGGAGAGAGAAAATAATGAGGAAATGAGTAAATATGACGAAAAAAGTGGATGGAGAAATGAGTAATAATAACAAGAATTGGGAATTAAAGAGGAAAAAGAAAACTAGGGTAAATTACAAATTATCGGTCAGTTTCACATCTTCGGTCATATAAAAAAAAACTATATAGTAACTAAATTAAATAATAACTATTATTATATAGTTTTTTTCTTATATGACCGAAGATGTGAAACCGACCGATAATTCGTAACTTACCCTAACTATACCTAGATAAAATATGAATAGTTAATAAAAACAATAATGCATGAAATAAATCGTATGTAGGTACTTAATAGTTTTTAATTTAGTTATTTTTAACTATTTTGGTAATAATTTACGAAGATAATTAATAACAGACTATTCACTTAGGTACAAATAAAATTAAATAATACATTATATAGGTATACCTAATTATCAATTAAATATTAAGTTATTTAATAATAGATATTAATTCAATAAAGTGATAATCAGCATATATAAATTATATAGTATGTCAAAGTACGGAAGCATAGATATACCTATATTAAGTATTCATTACTATTTTAAGCACATGAAAATTATTTTAATTTTAGCACAGTAAATAGTTTCAGAAGAGGTAGGTAGGTAGGCACTACACGTCAGACACTGTGTAAGTACCTACCTACCTCTACCACAGTCATTTTGGCACTGCAAGGAATATGTCACTATAAAGTAAACACATAGGTACCTACCACACTCTAAATAAGTAACTTCATCTCATTCAGTATTGTCATCTTGAACTTATACTGTGACGTCAGAGAAATGACCAATAGAAACCCATTCCCCATGCAGCTATCGCCTCCCATTGGCTCAGCAGTGATGACGTCATAATATAAACCCTCCATTGACCCCCAATTCCCCATGCAGCTATCGCCTCCCATTGGCTCTGTAGTGATGATGTCATAATATAAACCCTCCATTGACCCCCATTCTCCATGCAGCTATCACCTCCCCTGTAGTGATGATGTCATAATATAAACCCTCCATTGACCCCCATTCTACATGCAGCTATCGCCTCCCATTGGCTCAGCAGTGATGACGTCATAATAGCTAACCTCTAGTCAAGGTGGTAGTTACACAAATGGTGTAATTTGTTGCCTATATATTGTAGTAACACCCTATGTACCAAGGTAGGTATGCTAGTGGCACCTAGGTAGGTATAGGCACCTAGGTAGGTACAGGCACCTATAAGGTAGGTACATAGGGTGTAGGAGGCAACAGGTTGATGTGATGTGGGTTGTCTCTGGTATTATAAGGCAATAAACATAGAGGCATTTTATTTATTTGTGAGGCGATGGAGCGAATAATTTTAATGAATGGATCAATTATCGTAACCCTAATTTCTCTTGAATATTATATATCATTTCTAATGGACATTATTAAAAATTACTCTATAGTAATAAAGATATCAAACAAATAGATAACACTGATATATGTAGATTGTGCAATAAATGTAGTTAGATAGGCATAAGTTAGCATTTGCTTAATTACAAAGAATGTATAGAAATAAATTCTCCTTTTTTATAATGAAAATTATAAGATAAAATTGGGTCCCTTTATAATATATAATTCATTTACTATTATATCAAGCCTGTAACAACAGAGATAATGAACATGGTTTAAATTGACAGAATTTAACGTCAGGTTAAGGTTTTAATTTTCATATTATTTTGTTATGGAAAATCAGAACAAATAATAATACAGTAATATATTAACAAAATAGGGTAGGTTCTGATATATCGGACTGTTCCACATTTACGATCATATAAGAAAAAAGTAAATCATTATTATTTAACAGTTTATTTTGATGGGTGTATATATACAATTATATATACATGTTACCTGCAGGTATCATAGGAAGTTAAATAATAATTATTAAACTATGATGTAATGTGTATAAATTAATGTTGTATAATATAAAATATTATTATATTGTATACTATACTGCAAGTTAAATAATAACCATCATATACTTTTTTGGTGACCGGACAACTTGCCGCTAGGACAATTCTCCGTTAGGACAACTCGCCGCTGGGACAATTCTCCGTAAAGACAACTCGCCGCTGGGACAATTCTCCGTAAAGACAACTCGCCGCTAGGACAATTCTTCGTAAAGACAACTCGCCGCTAGGACAATTCTCCGTAAGGACAACTCGCCGCTAGGACAATTCTCCGTAAGGACAACTCGCCGCTAGGACAATTCTCCGTAAAGACAACTCGCCGCTAGGACAATTGTTCGTAAAGACAACTCGCCGCTAGGACAATTCTCCGTAAGGACAACTCGCCGCTAGGACAATTCTCCGTAAAGACAACTCGTCGCTAGGACAATTCTCCGTAAAGACAACTCCCCGCTAGGACAATTCTCCGTAGAGACAACTCGCCGCTAGGACAATTCTCCGTAAAGACAACTCGTCGCTAGGACAATTCTCCGTAAAGACAACTCGTCGCTAGGACAATTCTCCGTAAAGACAACTCCCCGCTAGGACAATTCTCCGTAGAGACAACTCGCCGCTAGGACAATTCTTCGTAAAGACAACTCGCCGCTAGGACAATTCTCCGTAAGGACAACTCGCCGCTAGGACAATTCTCCGTAAAGACAACTTGTCGCTAGGACAATTCTCCGTAAAGACAACTCCCCGCTAGGACAATTCTCCGTAGAGACAACTCGCCGCTAGGACAATTCTCCGTAAAGACAACTCGTCGCTAGGACAATTCTCTGTAAGGACAACTCGCCGCTAGGACAAATCTCCGTAAGGACAACTCGTCGTTAGGACAATAATTCTGCGTAAGGACAACTCGTCGCTAGGACAATTCTCCGTAAGGACAACTCGTCGCTGGGACAATTCTTCGTAAGGACAACTCGCCGCTAGGACAATTCTCCGTAAAGACAACTCGCCGCTAGGACAATTCTCCGTAAGGCAACTCGCCGCTAGGACAATTCTCCGCAATGTCAACTCTCAGCCAGAACAACTTCCCATGTGATTTATGTTTTACAGCCATACACATCATTTATATATAAAATATATTATAGATATAAACGGCGGTTTCTAAATTATTCATCAAATTTTCTCAGCCCTATTTGAAAATGTTTTATTACCGCCATTTCAAAAGTTAAATTGAATGTTTATTCAGTAAACATATAATCTAAACTATTTCAGAATATATATATATATAGTGTGTATTGTAAATTAACTATAAAATTTTCTTCATTCTGTTTGAAAGTATTTTGCTAAAAATAATTTGCTATTGAGTGTTTCTGCCAATAGTAATTTTTTTAAAGTTTCTTTTTGTGTTTATTGGCAGACATTTGTGTTTTTCAACTCATACAAGTGGGATTTGCTCAACAACTTCCAAATCCATAGGCATCTTCTAGAAACTTAAATTTATTTCTTCGCAGTGCCTTCGTAATTTATAGTTCTCATTTACATCTCCCTATGTAAACCACTATAACATTGTCTAGGGTGGTACCTACCTACCTATAAGCGGCACATGGAGCCTATTTTCTTGCTGCAGAAGAAAGTATTGTGAATGAATAACAATACAACTAAAATATTAAATATATACGATATTAATAACTAGATTCTCTGAATTTTGTCAACAGTCGTATCAATGAAGAAATACCCACGACTCAGCATTCTATCAACACCCGTTCCAGAGATGTCCCACAGCCCAGTAACAGAAAAATTACTTCCTAACGACGATGCCCTTACTACAATGGAGTTCTTTTGATTATTCTATTCCTGGCTCCATTAAATCATTTAGCAAGCAAAGCACTCGTTGAAGTTCTGGTACATTGAGGACTACAACATTTCCGATGATTGAAAGCTTTATGTAAAACCTGGTTCATTCTCATTTGCATGCTATTGCATTGTTAATTGATATCGGATGTGTACCTACTCTACTTTTTTTTTCGTAAATCTATGTTTATTGTGTTTTTAGTCCTCTTTTTGATATTTTATAATATAAATATTATCATTATCATATCAGTGAAAATAATATATTCTTTACTGTGAGGTCTTAGGTTTATATTTTAAGTAGAATTCATTAGATAACACCTCTTCATTTTCCTCTTCCACAAGCCACATACCGTTGCTTGTGTATCTTTTCGTCACATTCCTTAAGTGACTGCATTCACGGAGTAGCTTTTCTGCATTCATGAGCATTTTTAGCAACTGTTCGTTGGTGTCTCTGTTCAGGGAGCCATTTTAATTTTTGACTTCTTCTTCCTGTCCCTTGTATTTAATTGCCTTTTGACGTCAACGACAATTCCCTCGGTTTCGAAGCAGACGTTAAACCATTTAGTAAAATTAAATTTACTCATAGAAAAAATATGTCAACGAAAGTAATAAACTGATAGTTGAAATAATGAAATTTTTTCAACTATGTACCTAATGCTTTACGTCAGTCTTGAGTGTATAGCAATAAGTCCTGGATTATATTTATAATCCTTATTATAATGAGATACAAGCCGATCAAACATAAATTTAGCGGCCAGTTTTCCTAGTGGCGAGTTATCCACGTACAGCGAATAATTTTCGGGTGTGTAAGTATAACGTGCGTTTTAAAAACTATAACGTGTGTTATAAAAACTATAACGTGTGTTTTAAACACTATAACGTATGTTTTAAAAACTATAACATGTTCTTTAAAAACTATAACGTATGTTTTAAAAACTATAACGTGTTCTGTAAAAACTATAACGTGTGTTTTGAAAACTATAACGTGTGTTTTAAAAACTATAACATGTTCTTTAAAAACTTTAACGTGTGTTTTAAAAACTACAACGTGTGTTTTAAGCACAATAACGTACGTATGTTTTAGAAACTATAACGTGTGTTTTAAAAACTATAACGTGTGGTTTAAAAACTATAACGTGTGATTTAAAAAAAATAACGTGTGTTTTAAAAACTATAACGTGTGTTTTAAAAACAATAACGTGTGTTTCAAAAACTTTAACGTGTGTTTTAAAAACTATAACGTGTGTTTTAAAAACAATAACGTGTGTTTTAAAAACAATAACGTGTGTTTCAAAAACTTTGACGTGTGTTTTAAAAACTATAATTAACGTATGTTTTAAAAACTATAACGTGTGTTTTAAAAACAATAACGTGTGATTTAAAAAAAATAACGTGTGTTTTAAAAACTATAACGTGTGTTTTAAAAACAATAACGTGTGTTTAAAAAACTATAACGTGTGTTTTAAAAACAATAACGTGTGTTTTAAAAACTATAACGTGTGTTTAAAAAACTATAACGTGTGTTTTAAAAACTATAACGTGTGTTTTAAAAACTATAACATGTGTTTTAAAAACTTTAACGTGTGTTTTAAAAACTATAACGTGTGTTTTAAAAACAATAACGTGTGTTTTAAAAACTTTAACGTGTATTTTAAAAACTATAACGTGTGTTTAAAAAACTTTAACGTGTATTTTAAAAACTATAACGTGTGTTTTAAAAACTATAACATGTGTTTTAAAAACTTTAACGTGTGTTTTAAAAACTATAACGTGTGTTTTAAAAACAATAACGTGTGTTTTAAAAACTATAACGTGTGTTTTAAAAACTATAACGTGTGTTTTAAAAACAATAACGTGTGTTTTAAAAACTTTAACGTGTATTTTAAAAACTATAACGTGTGTTTAAAAACTATAACGTGTGTTTTAAAAACTATAACGTGTGTTTTAAAAACTATAACGTGTGTTTTAAAAACTATAACGTGTGTTTTAAAAACAATAACGTGCGTTTTAAAAAACTATAACGTGTGTTTTAAAAACTATAACGTGTGTTTAAAAAACTATAACGTGTGTTTCAAAAACTATAACGTGTGTGTAAAAAACTATAACGTGTGTTTTAAAAACTATAACGTGTGTTTTAAAAACTAAAACGTATGTTTTAAAAACTATAACGTGTGTTTTAAAAACAATAACGTGCGTTTTAAAAAACTATAACGTGTTTTTCAAAAACTATAACGCGTGTTTAAAAAACTATAACGTGTGTTTTAAAAACTATAACGTGTGTTTTAAAAACTATAACGTGTGTTTTAAAAACTATAACGTGTGTTTTAAAAACTATAACGTGTGTTTTAAAAACTATAACGTGTGTTTTAAAAACTATAACGTGTGTTTTAAAAACTATAACGTGTGTTTTAAAAACTATAACGTGTGTTTTAAAAACTATAACGTGTGTTTTAAAAACTATAACGTGTGGTTTAAAAACTTTAACGTGTGTTTTAAAAGCTATAACGTTTATTTTAAAAACTATAACGTGTGTTTTAAGACTATAACGTGTTCTTTAAAAACTATAACGTGTGTTTTAAAAACTATAACGTGTGTTTTAAAAACGATAACGTGTGTTTTAAAAACTATAACGTGTGTTTTAAAAACTATAACGTGTGTTTTAAAAACTATAACGTGTGTTTTAAAAACTATAACGTGTGTTTAAAAAACTATAACGTGTGTTTAAAAAACTATAACGTGTGTTTTAAAAACGATAACGTGTGTTTTAAAAACGATAACGTGTGTTTTAAAAACTATAACGTGTGTTTTAAAAACGATAACATGTGTTTTAAAAACTATAACGTGTGTTTTAAAAACTATAACGTGTGTTTTAAAAACTATAACGTGTGTTTAAAAAAGTATAACGTGTGTTTAAAAAACTATAACGTGTGTTTAAAAAACTATAACGTGTGTTTTAAAAACTATAACGTGTGTTTAAAAAACTATAACGTGTGTTTTAAAAACTATAACGTGTGTTTTAAAAACTAAAACGTGTGTTTTAAAAACTATAACGTGTGTTTTAAAAACAATAACGTGTGTTTTAAAAAACTATAACGTGTGTTTCAAAAACTATAACGTGTGTTTAAAAAACTATAACGTGTGTTTTAAAAACTATAACGTGTGTTTTAAAAACTAAAACGTATGTTTTAAAAACTATAACGTGTGTTTTAAAAACAATAACGTGCGTTTTAAAAAACTATAACGTGTGTTTCAAAAACTATAACGTGTGTTTTAAAAACTATAACGTGTGTTTTAAAAACTAAAACGTATGTTTTAAAAACTATAACGTGTGTTTCAAAAACTATAACGTGTGTTTTAAAAAAACTATAACGTGTGTTTCAAAAACTATAACGTGTGTTTAAAAAACTATAACGTGTGTTTTAAAAACTATAACGTGTGTTTTAAAAACTTAAACGTATGTTTTAAAAACTATAACGTGTGTTTTAAAAACAATAACGTGCGTTTTAAAAAACTATAACGTGTGTTTCAAAAACTATAACGTGTCTTTAAAAAACTATAACGTGTGTTTTAAAAACTATATCGTGTGTTTTAAAAACTATAACGTGTGTTTTAAAACTATAACGTGTGTTTTAAAAACTATAACGTGTGTTTTAAAAACTATAACGTGTGTTTTAAAAACTATAACATGTGTTTTAAAAACTATAACGTGTGTTTTAAAACTATAACGTGTGTTTTAAAAACTATAACGTGTGTTTTAAAAACTGTAACGTGTTCTTTAAAAACTATAACGTGTGTTTTAAAAACTATAACGTGTTCTTTATAAACTATAACGTGTGTTTTAAGACTATAACGTGTTCTTTAAAAAAATATAACGTGCGTTTTAAAAACTATAACGTGTGTTTTAAAACCAATAACGTGTGTTTTAAAAACTATAGGTAACGTGTGTTTTAAAAACTATAACGTGTGTTTTCAAATACAATGCGTGTTTTAATTAAAAATAATTAGAGTTTTATAAAATAACATGTGTTTTAAAAATAACGCGTGTTTTAAAATATAACGCGTGTTTTAAAAAATAACGCGTGTTTTAAAAATAACGCGTGTTTCAAAATATAACGCGTGTTTTAAAAAATAACGCGTGTTTTAAAAATAACGTTTGTTTAAAAAATGTGTGTTTAAAATCTGACTAGTGTTTAAAATTCTAACGTATTTCTGATCAATTAAATATAAACATCCACCAAGAATTTATTTTAGGATCACAGTCATTACATTGGATTACTTTCTATAAGTTTCATTATATCAATTATTCATTCATTCATTCTATACTTATTTCAATAGCCATGCAGTAGCTCTAATCTGATGGCATCCAGATAAGATAACATTGAATCTGTTATGCTACTATAGATAATGATATATCAATCAAAGAAAATATATTCACTAAACAGATATTTTTCATGAGGAAAAAAACATATATATTTCAGACATCAAATTGCAAATCGCTGGGTTTTTAAATAAGACGAAATATATGACCATTACTTATTTATGTAATTACATAATGAATAGGTAGAGGCCATACATTTCACCTTTTTCAGTATGAGAAACATGTAATAAACGTCAAAGTACACGAACACGTGCTTCAGACTACTAATAAAGACAATACGTAGTAACCTTGAGTGCCTCTCACATACGCATATTAGACTCATCAGTGTATTCTTTGTGTCAAGTGAGGGGAGACTTCGTTATTTCTATTTCAGCTGATATATTATAAAAATAATCATTAGTAAGTTGATAACTAACTATAGGTATTGATCTACACATATATAATTTTTAATCATTGTCAGCCTATGTTGGATTTAATGAATTAGTGAATCTGTAGGTAAAATTTTATTCCTAATGTGTTAATTTAGAACCCAATTGTCTGCAGAAAAGTGGTCGAGTGAAATTTGGATTTTAATTGATATTCTCTATACCTTAGCCTGCTTAGGTAGTAGTATGATATTGTGAATTAATTCCCAGTTTCATTTTAGTATTTACATTTATTTAGCTAGCTGTGAAAAATTTTGGAAGCTTCAAGCAAATAAATTTAACGAACCAGAATTGATTAATAAAATTAACAATGTAGCCTAAAGTAAAAGTCCCAGTCTGTATTTGGTGCACAAAATCCACCCGACTTTTTGAAAAAAAGAAATCCATCAATAATTTCCTGTAATTTGGCTGATTCATCAACATTTTTCCACCGTAAATCCAGTCTGAAAAGAAGTTCTCCTAGACTCCTCAGAGTCAGAGACCAGATTGTATTTGGTGGTAAATTCCAAAGATATCTCAGGAGATATTCAATTTCTCTAATAAAGAAATTCCTGCAATGTCGCCAAGTAAAATAGTATGTCTCTTAAACTCGCCATTTGTCTCTCCAGCTCTCTCCAAAATTTAACAAATTCACTCCAAAATGATCAAATTATCATTAATTCTCTCCAAAATAACATTGTAGCATCCAGTCTGTATTTGGTGCACAAAATTCCACTGACTTTTTCAAAAAGCTGAAAAAATCCACCATAAATTTCCAGTAATTTTGCTGATCCACCAACATTTTCCCAATTTATCCACCGAAAATTAATGGTAATATAAGAATAAATAGCCGGTATGACTAAATCGCGAAATGAAGGTATTTCGCGCAATGAACATGAAATGAAGGTAAATCGCGAAATGAAGCTTACAGAATTAATTTGAATGTATTTGAAGAGTGTAAATGATAGAATGATAAATAAATGGAGTTACTAAATAACTAAATGAAGATTATAAACCCCGAAATGAACGAAATGAAGTGACTAAATACCGAAATGAAGATTATAAACCACGAAATGAAGTGACTAAATACCGAAATGAAGATTATAAACCACGAAATGAACGAAATGTAGTGACTAAATACCGAAATGAAGATTATAAACCACGAAATGAACGAAATGAAGTGACTAAATACCGAAATGAAGATTATAAACCCCGAAATGAACGAAATGAAGTGACTTAATACCGAAATGAAGATTATAAACCCCGAAATGAACGAAATGAAGTGACTAAATACCGAAATGAAGATTATAAACCCCGAAATGAACGAAATGAAGTGACTAAATACCGAAATGAAGATTATAAACCCCGAAATGAACGAAATGAAGTGACTAAATACCGAAATGAAGATTATAAACCACGAAATGAACGAAATGAAGTGACTAAATACCGAAATGAAGATTATAAACCCCGAAATGAATGAAATGAAGTGACTAAATACCGAAATGAAGATTATAAACCCCAAAATGAACGAAATGAAGTGACTAGATACCGAAATGAAGATTACAAACCACGAAATGAACGAAATGAAGTGACTAAATACCGAAATGAAGATTATAAACCACGAAATGAACGAAATGAAGTGACTAAATACTGAAATGAAGATTATAAACCACGAAATGAACAAAATGAAGTGACTAAATACCGAAATGAAGATTATAAACTACGAAATGAACGAAATGAAGTGACTAAATACCGAAATGAAGATTATAAACCCCGAAATGAACGAAATGAAGTGACTAAATACCGAAATGAAGATTATAAACCCCGAAATGAACGAAATGAAGCGACTAAATACCGAAATGAAGATTATAAACCACGAAATGAACGAAATGAAGTGACTAAATACCGAAATGAAGATTATAAACCACGAAATGAACGAAATGAAGTGACTTAATACCGAAATGAAGATTATAAACCCCAAAATGAACGAAATGAAGTGACTAAATACCGAAATGAAGATTATAAACCACGAAATGAACGAAATGAAGTGACTAAATACCGAAATGAAGATTATAAACCCCGAAATGAACGAAATGAAGTGACTAAATACCGAAATGAAGATTATAAACCACGAAATGAACAAAATGAAGTGACTAAATACCGAAATGAAGATTATAAACTACGAAATGAACGAAATGAAGTGACTAAATAGCGAAATGAAGATTATAAACCACGAAATGAACGAAATGAAGTGACTAAATACCGAAATGAAGATTATAAACCCCAAAATGAACGAAATGAAGCGACTAAATACCGAAATGAAGATTATAAACCACGAAATGAACGAAATGAAGTGACTAAATACCGAAATGAAGATTATAAACCACGAAATGAACGAAATGAAGTGACTAAATACCGAAATGAAGATTATAAACCACGAAATGAACGAAATGAAGTGACTAAATACCGAAATGAAGATTATAAACCCCGAAATGAACGAAATGAAGTAACTAAATACCGAAATGAAGATTATAAACCCCGAAATGAACGAAATGAAGTGACTAAATACCGAAATGAAGATTACAAACCCCGAAATGAACGAAATGAAGTGACTAAATACCGAAATGAAGATTATAAAACCCGAAATGAACGAAATGAAGTGACTAAACACCGAAATGAAGATTATAAACCCCGAAATGAACGAAATGAAGTGACTAAATACCGAAATGAAGTTTATAAACCCCAAAATGAACGAAATGAAGTGACTAAATACCGAAATGAAGATTATAAACCACGAAATGAACGAAATGAAGTGACTAAATACCGAAATGAAGATTATAAACCACGAAATGAACGAAATGAAGTGACTAAATACCGAAATGAAGATTATAAACCCCGAAATGAACGAAATGAAGTGACTAAATACCGAAATGAAGATTATAAACCACGAAATGAACGATATGAAGTGACTAAATACCGAAACGAAGATTATAAACCCCGAAATGAACGAAATGAAGTGACTAAATACCGAAATGAAGATTATAAACCCCGAAATGAACGAAATGAAGTGACTAAATACCGAAATGAAGATTATAAACCCCGAAATGAACGAAATGAAGTGACTAAATACCGAAATGAAGATTATAAACCCCGAAATGAACGAAATGAAGTGACTAAATACCGAAATGAAGATTATAAACCCCGAAATGAACGAAATGAAGTGACTAAATACCGAAATGAAGATTATAAACCCCGAAATGAACGAAATGAAGTGACTAAATACCGAAATGAAGATTATAAACCACGAAATGAACGAAATGAAGTGACTAAATACCGAAATGAAGATTATAAACCCCGAAATGAACGAAATGAAGTGACTAAATACCGAAATGAAGATTATAAACCCCAAAATGAACGAAATGAAGTGACTAGATACCGAAATGAAGATTATAAACCACGAAATGAACGAAATGAAGTGACTAAATACCGAAATGAAGATTATAAACCCCAAAATGAACGAAATGAAGCGACTAAATACCGAAATGAAGATTATAAACCACGAAATGAACGAAATGAAGTGACTAAATAACGAAATGAAGATTATAAACCACGAAATGAACGAAATGAAGTGACTAAATACCGAAATGAAGATTATAAACCACGAAATGAAGTGACTAAATACCGAAATGAAGATTATAAACCCCGAAATGAACGAAATGAAGTAACTAAATACCGAAATGAAGATTATAAACCCCGAAATGAACGAAATGAAGTGACTAAATACCGAAATGAAGATTACAAACCCCGAAATGAACGAAATGAAGTGACTAAATACCGAAATGAAGATTATAAACCCCAAAATGAACGAAATGAAGTGACTAGATACCGAAATGAAGATTATAAACCACGAAATGAACGAAATGAAGTGACTAAATACCGAAATGAAGATTATAAACCACGAAATGAACGAAATGAAGTGACTAAATACCGAAATGAAGATTATAAACCACGAAATGAACGAAATGAAGTGACTAAATACCGAAATGAAGATTATAAACCACGAAATGAACGAAATGAAGTGACTAAATAGCGAAATGAAGATTATAAACCACGAAATGAACGAAATGAAGTGACTAAATACCGAAATGAAGATTATAAACCCCAAAATGAACGAAATGAAGCGACTAAATACCGAAATGAAGATTATAAACCACGAAATGAACGAAATGAAGTGACTAAATACCGAAATGAAGATTATAAACCACGAAATGAAGTGACTAAATACCGAAATGAAGATTATAAACCCCGAAATGAACGAAATGAAGTGACTAAATACCGAAATGAAGATTACAAACCCCGAAATGAACGAAATGAAGTGACTAAATACCGAAATGAAGATTATAAACCCCGAAATGAACGAAATGAAGTGACTAAATACCGAAATGAAGATTATAAACCCCAAAATGAACCAAATGAAGCGACTAAATACCGAAATGAAGATTATAAACCACGAAATGAACGAAATGAAGTGACTAAATACCGAAATGAAGATTATAAACCACGAAATGAACGAAATGAAGTGACTAAATACCGAAATGAAGATTATAAACCACGAAATGAACGAAATGAAGTGACTAAATACCGAAATGAAGATTATAAACCCCGAAATGAACGAAATGAAGTAACTAAATACCGAAATGAAGATTATAAACCCCGAAATGAACGAAATGAAGTGACTAAATACCGAAATGAAGATTACAAACCCCGAAATGAACGAAATGAAGTGACTAAATACCGAAATGAAGATTATAAAACCCGAAATGAACGAAATGAAGTGACTAAACACCGAAATGAAGATTATAAACCCCGAAATGAACGAAATGAAGTGACTAAATACCGAAATGAAGTTTATAAACCCCAAAATGAACGAAATGAAGTGACTAAATACCGAAATGAAGATTATAAACCACGAAATGAACGAAATGAAGTGACTAAATACCGAAATGAAGATTATAAACCACGAAATGAACGAAATGAAGTGACTAAATACCGAAATGAAGATTATAAACCCCGAAATGAACGAAATGAAGTGACTAAATACCGAAATGAAGATTATAAACCACGAAATGAACGATATGAAGTGACTAAATACCGAAACGAAGATTATAAACCCCGAAATGAACGAAATGAAGTGACTAAATACCGAAATGAAGATTATAAACCCCGAAATGAACGAAATGAAGTGACTAAATACCGAAATGAAGATTATAAACCCCGAAATGAACGAAATGAAGTGACTAAATACCGAAATGAAGATTATAAACCCCGAAATGAACGAAATGAAGTGACTAAATACCGAAATGAAGATTATAAACCCCGAAATGAACGAAATGAAGTGACTAAATACCGAAATGAAGATTATAAACCCCGAAATGAACGAAATGAAGTGACTAAATACCGAAATGAAGATTATAAACCACGAAATGAAGGGGACCTCAAGGGGAT
>CANNZV010004964.1:0-32881 GCA_947561585.1 Caprella mutica
GGTATATGTAAAAAAATGAGAGTAAATGTAATAAAAGTGGGGGCATGAGCAATAAATGAGGCTACATAATATGTGATATATTTACAGTTTATTTTCGCTAACTTCCTTATCTAATTTTCTCAAGAAACTCAATTGGAAAACCTATGTAATATTAAATATTTAATGGTACGTGTTAGAGTTTTTCGCTCTATTATTTCTATCACTAGGATTCACATGAAGTCCCGTACCTAAGTTGCAGGATATAAGGCAAAAAACTTACTTAAAAAGTTTATTAAATGGAGAATGTTGCATATTTTTGCATCTGTAAATATTGGAGAAAATAAATACAAATAGTAAAGTTTATGTTATTTCATGCAAATCTAGTGTGAATGAATGACCGGACAACTACGAATTGAACTATTAACACTTGCAAAAAAAAAGAGTTAAACAAAATAGATAAATCAAATTAAGTTTAAGAACTTTAGCTGATGACTAATCGAAAATATACATAAATTTTAAACTTTATGGATTCTGAAATCATTTACTATTGAGCCATTATAAAATCAAATCTTTATTGAAACTAACTTGAAAGAAAAGTCCATTGAACCTAAAAACTATAAGAGAGAAATTGAAGCTTAATCTTTCAGAACCTAGTGATTTGCCACAAATTTAGAGTAGAAACAAAGCCACAACTCTACTAGACGGAGAAATAACATAAACTGTTAGAGATAACCAAAGATACAAACATTAACTACTGTAACAATATTTAGCGAAACTCAGAAGGTAATTTCGTACCCTCAGAAACTAATGAGAAATAATAATGATAATTGCGCCTGCGGTAACACTACTGTAACTCTAAGAATGGAGAACAAGAATTGTTTTGATTAGTAATATTTCATTTATATATACCTACACATTGCAAATGGAGTAATTATGTTTTATTTATACTATGAATAATTAAAGAAAATTATAAAAAGCATAAATTCATCAATTCAGTGCATATGTACAGGCAATTTTCGGAATTGAGATACAATGAAATTTTTTATAGACAAGGCAGAAAATTTACAGATAAATACTTTCAGAAAAACTAATTTTTTTATCTATGAAATAATATAATAAAGTAATAGGTACTGTATATAACATAATATAGAAATACTCAACTATTTAGCCCTTTAACGCCCACCGTCCTCTGGGGAGGACATTAGAAAAACATCGATTTTCGTCTAAGATCAGAATGTTTCTTTCACTTGTATGTAATAGTTACGTAGTATAGACTAAATGTTTCATCTCTGATGATACTTTATGGAATAGCCTCTTCATTCTTTAATTTTACTCAGTTAGAAGTGTGCATTGTTGTGGATCAATCATGAGGTGTAATTTCTCCCCTCCTCCCCCCTCCCATTATGTAACTAACCATTAATTCGATGTCTAAAAATATTATAGGTTTTGCTAAATATATAGAAATGATAGTAATCAATAGTTTCAAAAGGTTTCATTGATTTTTAGATATGTACGAGTCATTTTTCTATTGTCCTTCTGGAAGAACATTGGGCAACTACGTCATAAAATATTAATGTAAAAATGGATACTGGTAGCTTCTATGGCAGGCTTAGAAGAGAACAACAAGTAAAACATGACATCGTAAATGAAGAGATTTATGGTGAATCAACTATAATTGATTTAGGTAAGCTCCATATTTTTTTCAAATTCATATAAAATATTGCAATTTCTATGATTTATACTGGATATACTAAATCTTTGTGTGATTTATGATACATGCGATTTATACAGTATAAATACTTTCATTGCCTGGGTTAAATTTTAAAATTACTATAAAGTAGAACTCCTCTATAGTGAACTCCTGTGTAGTGAATGAGTTAGGATCTAGTCCAAATATTGAGCATAGTTTCCTTAGTTTGGCATAAAATTCCTTTAGTTTTCTAAAACTGATTGCAATTCATCCCAGACAAAAGAAAATTTGTTCACTGTTCAGGTCACATCCTAACTCATTCGCTATAGAAGAGTTCTACAGCTGTATATTCGATTATGCATACACTTGTTCCCTTATTACTATTTTCCTGTTTACTAGTATTTATGCATTTTACTGATAGTAATATGGAAATTACTGTTGCTGGTGAAAATCGTGATTCTGAAGATGATGGAAAAGCTAGTGATTCTGAAAACGAAGCAAATCTTGAAGGAGGACACCCAGATAGATATACAGCCTGGACCATCAAATAGGACATTTCAAGCTGTCTGGAGCGAAGTCACTTCTGATGGAAGGAAAGCAAATTCGTGATGTTGTAAGAGTTGGTAGACCTTCTAATGTTGTTGAAAAGCTTTATTCCATGATGAAGGAACGTGGAAACAGATCAGATCCCATTCCTGAAAAACCCGTTGGAGCTGATGGACTCCACCATCATTGGCCAAGCTTTCAAGAAGCAGAAAATTGTTGTAAGGTGCCAAACTGTGCACAGAAAACTTACAACAAATGCAGTAAATGTGTCATCTTCTTATGTGTTACTAAATACTCAGAATAGAAATTGTTTCTCTAAATTTCACCAAGAATAAATTTAGGGTTATCCAATAATTATTCTTTTTCATAGGAGTTTTACTGGTAATGATTTCGTCGAAAGGGAAATATTTTTATAATATAGTTTACTTGAGTATGTTTTTTTCTGTTATTATTTTTTTCTGTGTTATTTCAGTTTTGCTGTGTTTTAGATCCAATGAAACAAGTTAAGGTCATATATTTTATGGAAACTTTACACTACATAAGAATTTCGTTTATGTTGCATTATTATTTTGTACTTATAAAAAAAAATATAAAAAAATTTTTTATAAAAAAAGATTAGCTATATTATATATATACCTATATGAATATGAACCTGTGATATATATGATAAATGTATGATATAAATCTTTGATGATTGTTTTATTTATACCATATAATCATATTCTAGCAACAAAAAACGTACATTTACCTGTATGTCTAATTATGATTTTAGATGATCTAACCGCCCAATGTTCTTCCCGAAGGACATTAGAATAAAAATAAAAATAATAATCAAAAATAATTTTCGCTTACATATTTATTCTTAGATAGGTTATCTATCTACAAAAAATTAATCAAAAAAATTTGCAGAATAACTTTAATAATATTGATTGTACAGTGGTGAAAGTTTGGTCACTGGAAGATTGCTTCTATGTTAGTATCTTGCTGAAATATTTTTTGAATCCATGAGAAAATTGGAAAGTTATGAACGTTTATGTATTTTGAAGGCATTTTAACTGTCCATCGCTTTATTGCAGCACTGTGAAAAGGCCAAAAAATGGGCGATTAACTTCTACCGAGAGGGATAAAATTGTAACAGGTCCTGCAGAAGGGTTGACTCTTCTATATTTAGCTAATGAATTTGGGAGGGATAAGAGAAACATAGTTTCTGTTGTGGAAGATCCCGACACCGACCCAAGGAGAAATGAGGGTACGAGGAGAAGCTTTTTCCCCTCGAATTATGCGAAAACTACCCAAGCAGGTTTTAAGGCAGCCAAATAACACTCGTGCCTCCATTTTCGACAAGGCTGTCATTGGTTATTCGTCCAAACGGTGTCTTAAATGAGACAACAAGGAACGTGGAGCACATTTCCAGGTCTCCTATGGACAAGACCCAAAAGGAAAAAGGCATTAGATGTACACAGAATTACAAGAAAACAAGCTTCCTGCTTGTTCTTTTAACAGATGAGGAAAGAGCCACCCTTGATTGTCTGGATGGATGGGTTAAAGCTTGGATACTACTGGAGCTGTTTATCCACACTGGTTTCGTCGTCAACAAGAAGGCTGTGGCTTTATGTTTCAAGCTGGCATTATTGGTGAAACGTTAATTGGCCCTTTCCGAGTACCAGAGGGTGTAAACCTAACAACCCAATCCTACATTGCCTCTTTTGTTGAGTACTTGTTCCCTTGGCCTAATAGTTTGCAATTATCTCGTTGGCAAAAGATGATTTTCTTGCATAACTTCGCACAATCTCATGCTTGAAGTGTTACAACTTCTTTACTCATATCTCTGGGCATCAAGTGAGAGACTCTCATGACTTGATTGCCTTGTTCTCTGGTCTTAAGCCCCATTGAGCATTTCTGACCGTTTCATTTGATACATTACATCAAGACTGTTTTGACGTAAGACTAATGACAGCCTTGTCAAAAATGGAGGCACTAGTGTCATTTAGCTGCCTTATGACCTGCCTGCGTATTTTTCGCATATTTCGAGGGGAAATTGTTTTTCTCGTACCCTCATCTCTCCTTGGGTTTGTGTCGGGATTTTCCACGAAAGAAACTCTTGTTCTCTTAACCCTTCCAAGTTATAAAGCTAATTATAGAAGAGTCCTCACTTCTGCAGGACCTGCTACAATTTTAACCCTCTCGGTAAAAGTTAATCGCCCATTTTTTAGCCATTTCACAGAGCTGCAATAAAGCGATGGACAGTTAAAATGTCTTCAAAATACATAAACGTTCATAACTTTCCAATTTTCTCATGGATTCAAAAAATATTTCAGCAAGAAACTTACATATGTAGAAGCAATCTTCCAGTGACCAAAGTTTCACTACTGTACGATCAATATTATTAAAATTATTCACAAAATAGTGTTCTGCAATAAAGCGATGGACGCAGTTTATGATATAATACAGAAATACTCAAATAACAACAAAATGAAAATATCAAACTATTACTTTATAAAATTGTTATTCATTTACTTCATTCTTTCTTTTTCTTTTCTTTTTTACAGCAGAAGTTTCATTAATTTTTCATCAGTATTCTCCAGTACCGAGAGTTGATGGAGAGGGAATTGTAATTGGAACTGAAGATTAGAGAGAAGAGATTTCTATATTACTTTACCATCAATTCTATATTATATTTCACTATTGCGAAAGGAGAAACCTAAAATATATCATTAAAGTAAATCTATTTTTGAGGAAAATTTATTTATTAAGGTATATATATTTTTTAATGTAAATCTATTTATTAATTTAAATCTATTTATTAATTTAAATCTATTTATTAATTTAAATCTATTTATTAATGTAAATCTATTTATTAAATTAAATCTATTTATTAAGGTGAACCAATTTATTAAGGTAAAACTTTCTTTAGGTAAATCTATTTAAATAACTTTCAATTCCATTGAATTAAAAATAATAATTAAATTAAACGAAGGCTGAGGTTCGTTCCATGGATACACAATAACTTGTTCTCCTTTGAATAATAAATCTCCTTCACAACTTAGTTCATCTTTGAACTTAAAATAGCATAACAAAGAAGGTGGCTGAATTAATTACTTTAATAATCTAGACACTGCAATTCTTTAATTAAAAGTCAAGTCTTTCGGCCACACGTCCGTTCAGCCAAATTTAAACAAAATTTACTTTTGGACAATTATCTATCGGCCGAGAGTCTATCGACTAAATGCCATTCGGACAAGTAATCGCACACGGTCGTAAATAGCTATATGATGATCTTGACGACATGTAGGGATAATTTTCCGATTGGGTTATCAACTACTATGAAGAAATAATAGTGTGAATTATCATCAATTTGATTTTAATTATTATTCGCAAAGTATGACCCATTCACGGCAAAGATGATCACATCTTTAACACTTTAGCGTAGGACTTAAGTTGTCGTTAGCCAGTTTCAAGGCTGCAAAAACTCTGAAGATAATGGCAAAGAGTTTGCCTTTAGGAGCAACTGTTGTCTTTATCTCAGTAGCCATTTAGCCCTGAAACTGCTAAACAATTTGCAACACTTTTACAACAACAACTTTCGAGATAATTAACCTTTATCGAAGTAACTTGCGCTGTCGATGGTATAAAGTATCAAGTTAATTCGAATGCAAAGTTTATTGAATTGTGTTCATTTCAGAATATTAATTAAACAATCGCAGTGTCTAGATTATTAAAGTAATTAATTATCTGACTGATGAAGTAATGAAAAATCTCAAAAACCTTACCTCTATTATATATGATATATCTCGTCTATATAAATTAAAGTTTAAATGAATTCACTCTTTTTGATATCATACGTACTTATCTGTGTGACAGTACGAATTATTTCAAAGACTTAAAATGTGTTCATTCCTCTCCAAATTATTTACATGGCCTTTCATTTATCAATTAAATAAATGAATAATATTCACACACGTATATATTAATATCAAAAGAAATGATCACTTTCTATATTCCTTTGAATGTATTCATAATCGCAATACAAACCTCAATACTTATCATTTTTGTCTTCATTATTTGATAGTATGAATAGACTCAATTTATAAAAGGATTCATTATATCCTTAATGTTATTTTGCCATTACTTATTTTTCTATGACATTAATCTTCTATCGCATAATTTTGAAGTGTTAAAAAAGTCCACGGAGATTAACTCTAATATTTCATTTACTTATATAAATATAATGTATGTATATATATTATTAAGAGGTAATTTAAACTAAATGTTGAAGGTTTTTTCAGTTTTCAAGCTTTCGAATAGAAAATATTCCTAATCATCATCAGGAGAAGGGTGTAATAAATGGGGTGTATGTAATATATGGGGGTAAATGTAATGGTGACCGGACAACTCGACGCCGGACAACTCGCCGCCGGACAATTCACCGTGAGGACAATTCGCCGTTAGGACAATTTGCCGCTAGGACAATTCGCCGCTAAGATATATGTTTTTAATAAAATATTTTAAATATTAGCTGCGTGTTGTAAATTAATTACCAATTTTTTTAGCAGTATCAGAAAATGTTTTCTTTTCCATTTCAAAGTTAAATATAACGTTTTTTAAACTATAATTATATAAAAATAGTGTGTGTTGCAAATTAACAATATAATATTCAACGTTCTATTTTGAAAGCATCTTGCTAAAAATTATTTGCTATATTGGAAAGAAAATAAGTTCGGGAGTATTCTATGTTTAATGACCTGCAAAAATCACTTTAACTTAAAGCTAGTACATCAGGTCAAATAAAAGGTTCTTCAGCTTGGAAGTCTTCGATTTTTGTCTTAGATATGCTAATAAGTTACATTTACTATCATCTCTTCATTTCCCTCATCTATACGTGAGTGCAGCCACCTATGCTTGTGTTCCTTTTCTTATCATTCCTTGGTAAGTGATTGCATCCACGAAGTAGCTTTTCTGCATCCATGAGCATTATCACAGACTGGTGGTTGGTGCCTTTATTTGAAGGAGTCACTTGGCTTTCTGACGTATTTTTTACTGTCCCTTGTATTTAATTTCCTTTTGACGCCAACCAGTCTTTCGTTTCGAAGCAGACGTTAAACACTTCTAAATTTAAATTATTAGCTTTAATATTTTTTGCGGCCTGAAATATTCTCACAGATATAACAAAAGAAACTTATTGATTGAATAAATGGAATTTGCCAATTACTGTTTTACATCAGTCTTGAGCGTATAGAAAAAAATCTCTGTTAAAATTTATAACATTTTCAAATATATGTAAATGATGAATACCCCGGGAAAACATAAATCACGTGGTGAGTTGTCCTGGCGGCGAGTTGTCATAGCGGCGAATTGTCCTCACGTCAAATTGTCCGCGGCGAGTTGGTCGGCGGCGAGTTGGCCGACGGCGAGTTGTCCTAGAACCAAATGTAATATATAGGGGTATGTGAAATAAGTTAAGCCTTCACCCTTCTCCTGAATAGTAATCTTTCTATTCGGAAGCTTGGAAACTGAAAAACCCTTCAATGCTTAGTATAAATAACCTCTTAATAATGGGGATTTTTTGTTGAGTTTGAAACTTTTCACGAAATGTATATTTGTTCACTGTATTTCCATGTAACCCAGAAGAGCATAGTACTATTCATTTCAGTGATAATATCACTAACTTCATTCTTCTGATGAGAAAACATGTGAAATATCTATCATACATTTCAGTAGTCCCAATATATTGAAGTGATGTACAAAATAAAAAATATAAAAGTTCACCAGATTTTTCTCTAAGAGTAAATAGGATTTTGAATGAATGATGAAGGGACAATTTCCTTCTTGTATTGGTTCGATAGAAAAAGAAAAAAAATATGAAAAGAAATGAAGAATATGAAATACCATATAAACATGATCACATTCATGGCAAAAAAAAAATTAAAAGATTTGGAATTATGTATACAAAATGATTTCTAATCTGATATACTGTATAACTTTTGATAGATTAATTCTTCAAGCTTTCAAGAATTGACTCTAACTGCATACATGTAAACCTGCTTCGTTCCCTCAAGATATGGACCAGAATAAGAAATCTCTTTAGAACAATCTAATCACTGGAAACTTTAGAAATTTGTCACAAAGTTGTGCTATTCAACGTCTAACAACTTGTTGAAGCTACAGCAAAAGAATTAAGAAATAATTAGGACTTGATTCATATCAGTAATATCAGTCTCTATGGTGTTAGTAATCATTTATTTTTAAATTCTCTTTCTTTTAATTATATAATGCATTTAGGATATCTTAACGGATATGATACATTTAAAAAAACGTCTTACGGATGTGATATAAAAACCGTGTTCGTAGTAGAAAAGTTAGGTATATCGATTTTATTGGATATTAGAAAGATATTTTAAAACTTCATTTTTATAACATGATTCAAGATATTTTTACTCATCATAAAAACTACGATGTGCAAAATGACGACCATATTTTTGTTGTGTTTGCCTAAATTAATAAAAAAAAACTGTATAGTGTAAAGACCTCTCTGCATGCTTTAGGCCATTACAGTCTAGTGTAAGAGTTCTCTGCATGAGTTAGGCCATTAAAGTCTAGTGTAAGAGTTCTCTGCATGGGTTAGGCCATTACAGTCTAGTGTACGAGTTCTCTCTATGGGTTAGGCCACTACAGTCTAGTGTAAGAGTTCTCTCCATAGGTTAGGCCACTACAGTCTAGTGTAAAAGTTCTCTGCATGGGTTACGCCATTGCAGTCTAGTGTAAGAGTTCTCTGCATGGGTTAGGCCACTACAGTCTAGTGTAAGAGTTCTCTGCATGGGTTACGCCATTGCAGTCTAGTGTAAGAGTTCTCTGCATGGGTTAGGCCATTACAGTCTCGTGTAAGAGTTCTCTCCATGGGTTAGGCCGTTACAGTCTAGCGTAAGAGTTCTCTGCATGGGTTAGTCCATTACAGTCTAGTGTAAGAGTTCTCTGTATGGGTTAGGCCATTACAGTCTAGTGTAAGAGTTCTCTCCATGGGTTAGGCCATTACAGTCTAGTGTAAGAGTTCTCTGCATGGGTTAGTCCATTACAGTCTAGTGTAAGAGTTCTCTGCATGGGTTAGGCCACTACAGTCTAGTGTAAGAGTTCTCTGCATGGGTTACGCCATTGCAGTCTAGTGTAAGAGTTCTCTGCATGGGTTAGGCCACTACAGTCTAGTGTAAGAGTTCTCTGCATGGGTTAGTCCATTACAGTCTAGTGTAAGAGTTCTCTGTATAGGTTAGGCCATTACAGTCTAGTGTAAGAGTTCTCTCCATGAGTTAGGCCATTACAGTCTAGTGTAAGAGTTCTCTGCATGGGTTAGTCCATTACAGTCTAGTGTAAGAGTTCTCTGCATGGGTGAGGCCACTACAGTCTAGTGTAAGAGTTCTCTGCATGGGTTACGCCATTGCAGTCTAGTGTAAGAGTTCTCTGCATGGGTTAGGCCACTACAGTCTAGTGTAAGAGTTCCCTGCATGGGTTACGCCATTGCAGTCTAGTGTAAGAGTTCTCTGCATGGGTTAGGCCACAACAGTCTAGTGTAAGAGTTCTCTGCATGGGTTAGGCCATTACAGTCTAGTGTACGAGTTCTCTCTATGGGTTAGGCCACTACAGTCTAGTGTAAGAGTTCTCTCCATGGGTTAGGCCACTACAGTCTAGTGTAAGAGTTCTCTGCATGGGTTACGCCATTGCAGTCTAGTGTAAGAGTTCTCTGCATGGGTTAGGCCACTACAGTCTAGTGTAAGAGTTCTCTGCATGGGTTACGCCATTGCAGTCTAGTGTAAGAGTTCTCTGCATGGGTTAGGCCATTACAGTCTAGTGTAAGAGTTCTCTCCATGGGTTAGGCTTTTACAGTCTAGCGTAAGAGTTCTCTGCATGGGTTAGTCCATTACAGTCTAGTGTAAGAGTTCTCTGTATGGGTTAGGCCATTACAGTCTAGTGTAAGAGTTCTCTCCATGAGTTAGGCCATTACAGTCTAGTGTAAGAGTTCTCTGCATGGGTTACGCCATTGCAGTCTAGTGTAAGAGTTCTCTGCATGGGTTAGGCCACTACAGTCTAGTGTAAGAGTTCCCTGCATGGGTTACGCCATTGCAGTCTAGTGTAAGAGTTCTCTGCATGGGTTAGGCCATTACAGTCTAGTGTAAGAGTTCTCTGCATGGGTTAGGCCACTACAGTCTAGTGTAAGAGTTCTCTGCATGGGTTACGCCATTGCAGTCTAGTGTAAGAGTTCTCTGCATGGGTTAGGCCACTACAGTCTAGTGTAAGAGTTCTCTGCATGGGTTACACCATTGCAGTCTAGTGTAAGAGTTCTCTGCATGGGTTAGGCCATTGCAGTCTAGTGTAAGAGTTCTCTGCATGGGTTACGCCATTGCAGTCTAGTGTAAGAGTTCTCTGCATGGGTTAGGCCACTACAGTCTAGTGTAAGAGTTCTCTGCATGGGTTAGGCCACAATAGTCTAGTGTAAGAGTTCTCTGCATGGGTTAGGCCACTACAGTCTAGTGTAAGAGTTCTCTGCATGGGTTAGGCCACTACAGTCTAGTGTAAGAGTTCTCTGCATGGGTTAGGCCACTACAGTCTAGTGTAAGAGTTCTCTGCATGGGTTAGGCCATTACAGTCTAGTGTAAGAGTTCTCTGCATGGGTTAGGCCATTGCAGTATAGTGTAAGAGTTCTCTGCATGGGTTAGGCCATTGCAGTATAGTGTAAGAGTTCTCTGCATGGGTTAGGCCATTACAGTCTAGTGTAAGAGTTCTCTGCATGGGTTAGGCCATTGCAGTATAGTGTAAGAGTTCTCTGCATGGGTTAGGCCATTGCAGTATAGTGTAAGAGTTCTCTGCATGGGTTAGGCCATTACAGTCTAGTGTAAGAGTTCTCTGCATTGTTGGTCCTAGAGACCATTAGTCTGTGCATATTTCAACAATTATCCTTTGTTGCAACTTCACTGGAATATCAAACTTGAATTAATCTCTAGCCAGGGGAGAAAGTTATAGTGCGGCCAGAGATAATTTAGTGGCTCCTTTTCGATGGCTCACAATCACTTTATTTCTGGTCTGATGAATGAAATCTGTCGTATGTGTTTCATCTGACATGAAATCATATTTAAATCATTGTTACTAAAGGGAAATTTTTTATGTGATTGTAATTTTGAGTGAAAATAATAAGTGAAGCTGCAGACCTAATAATCTTTCAAATAATATTGGTCAATATATTATAGTGGACTATTTTATAATTATTATAAATTATGATTATCTTCAAAGCGAAAAAAAATTATGAATAGTTCGTCCGAACAAAAAATTACAATTTATTAGATTGCATTAATAAGACAGAAAAGAGGAAACGAAACAGTTCAATACTATTTTTCTAAATTTCTTCAAATGTAGAGTTGTAGTTTGAATTGGCAAAGTGAGACGTCAAAACAAACATCAAGTGCGATAAAAGTCTCGTAAGTTTAAATTAAGAATGACGGCGCAGTTTCTTGTGTTTTAGTGAGTAATTACTAAAACATTTTATAAAGTGAAAAGGTAGGAAATTCCTCCTCTCGAATTAAATGCTTTTTAATGCAGATGAAACGCAAGTTTGAATTTAATGCAGATGAAACACAAGTCTGAATTAAATTCAGATTAAACGCAAGACTGAATTTAATTCAGATGAAAAGTGAATAGGAAACTCTAGTCTGAATTCAGAATGAAGACATTGTGTATATATGTATAACAAAACTATTGGATTGACTGAAGAACATCTCTTATGTGTTTAATTCCCATATTTAAAAAGTTGTTAATAGTTTAATTTAATTAAGTTTAAATTGATAATGGATATATAAATTAATAAATATTCGTGTCAATTATCAAATCACCAATTTTGTTGGGAATGTTATACATAATCTTATTTATTATAGAAACCATTTAGATATCCATGCACAAAAAGAATAACTAAAATTGACACCAGTTAAATTTCTAATTCATATTTTGCAAAGACCAAAGCATAACATTAAAAGCCAACCCTTGAACTATCTGAATTCTTGAATAGATTTTTTCCATTAGGAATAAAATATCAACCTTTCGGAACTGTCCATGATGTCATAATATATTATATAAATAGGCCATTTGTTTATGGATTCGCAGAGTCTTCATTTCTCTCTCCTAATCTATGGACACAATCTATCACTGCATTTATCGCCCTCTGGTGATCGAGTTTCTTAGTAAGAATTATTGTGAAGCCTTGAATGATGTCCCATAAATAACTAAAGTGTGGTCCATGTAAATATTACTAATAGATTTGAACTATTGGAAAAAACGCACAGTAATTACAACTGATTTACCAAAATTAAGTCGAAATATTTAAGGAAATGTGTTTCTGTTTTATGTTTTCCACAAAAACAAATATATTAAGACCCTCCCGCGCGAAAACAAACCTTTCCGATGATAGAGGCTGAAAATAGTGACAAAATGATCCGCGGGAAAAGCTATAATTTCACATTGATATTTTTGTGAAATTTTTTTTAGTGTATTTTTAAATGCATTTTTTTAAGTGAGTATGAAAACCTGTTTGGTGATCGTTATAGGGTTGGGATCATAAAAAAAAAGTTTGTTACATTATTTTACAGAATTTATGTTTTCACTTATCATTTATTGATCTATCTATTGATCTATTGATCTATTTATTGATCTTAAAATTTGTTTTGAATTTCTTTCAGTTTAATAATTATTCTTTCAGGAACATAATAATTAATTTATGGTTTCTGTATTAGAGAAATTTACGAATTATCGGTCAGTTCCGCATTTTCGGTCATAAAAGAAAAATAACGATGTAATAATTATTAATTAATCCCAGTTTTTGTATCGGTTCTTCTTAAATGACTGAACATGAGAAGCCGACCGATAATTCGTAATTACACTTCATCACATTTACGATGTATGGACAAAGATTTTTGTGTGAAGATTAATAATTCCCAGCCTAACATTTTTATCAGCACCAATTTCCGAAAAGTGATTTAAGGTAACTTCCGATTTATTGGACGGTTCCACACTTTCGATCAGAGAGTAGAAAAATTCATATTTTATTATTTATAAAACGAATTAAGTTTTAATTATTCTAAAAACTTTCTTATACGATCACAGATGTGTAAAAGTCCGATATTTTGAAACTGACCCTCTTTAGCCGTCTGACATTCAAAAACTCCTGAAAGGAAAATTGTCAATTTATAGAGATTCCATAAATTGTAGCTAAGAGTCACTGAGTTAAAGAAGCGATTAAAAGATTAATGAAGAGTGAGATAGTGATGGAGTGATTAATTATTAAGAGATTATGTTTTAATCTTGTTTCATTGGTGGCAGGTCATTTAATTCCCGGTAATTATATTTATTGCATATACAGTTTTCATTCAATTTTTCTATGATCTTTATATACTATGAGTCATCTTTACTTCTACTATTTATATAATAAATAAATACACATATTTTCTGGGAAAAAAAAATCAAGACAACCAGAAGTGACTGTTGAAACAAATGAATTATTATTCAATAAAATCAATTGAGTTGTATTTTATTACACTACTCCATCGAGAGATGCAAATCTGGCACTATCATCCCTGTCACTGGTACCGTTATGACTCTCATAGCTCCAGTCATCACTCTTGGTGTTCATCTTCGTTGTGATGAATGATGTCGATAGAGTGGTGAGTGATGAGTGATGGGGGAGTGGAGAGTGATGGAGGTGAGTGTATTCTTTCACATCCCCATCAATCTACCCTCCCCTTCTCCCTACTCTGGTTCCATCAGTTCAACAGCAGGAGTTCTACTTCACATTTCTTCAAGCTTTTATCGATATATTTATCATATCGTTTTTTATAATAAGGTCGAAAATATGTAAAAAATTTGGAACTTACTCTAATGTGGACAAATTTAATCATGTGAGTAACTCAATTTACAATGCAACCTAACACTATCAAGAAACTATACTGTAACTATATTAAAAATATACAGAAACTATACGGATTCTTAGTGAATAACTTATATAAAGAATTGTAAGCTTGACATTGTAGAAAATTCTCGACATACCAAGATTCTTCTATATCTGTTCTCAGGTAACAATTATTATATAAAGTAATATTCTAACAACTATTATATCATCAAAAAGAATTTCTTCGGTAAGAGTGCATTTCCTCTGCTTTATATCAGAGGAAAAATGTAGGTACAGCAATCATCACACCTAAAGAAAATATAAAAAAATCACTAAAAGAGGGTGGAGTGTTTTAACGTAAGATGACATCCTGATAATATTACTCTTTAACTTTACAGTTGAGTAAAGTACTACCAGAGAAAAGATAAATGTATAAATGGCCACATTGTAAAATGGTACATCAGCCACTGGGTAGGTATAAAATATGATTGAGGAGTTAATATGATTTTTATTGGAGTATGTTTACTTATTGATAATTATTTATGAATCAATTATCAATTTCATGTAGAAAACCTCCTTTTTTTCTTGAACAGAAATATAAATTAATTTTATTAAATTATTCCAACCTAGAATTAATACAAGAATAGGATTAGTACACGATAAATATCAGTGAAACTTTTCAGACTAAAAACAAAATACTTAAAATTTTTATTAGGTTTTCCAACATATTTTCCTAGCAGAAGAATATCCACACCTGTTAATTGCTGATACGATTGCACCAGGGATTCAACTTAATTCACAGTATCCCCATTAAAAAGTGTCTGGGATTATAGAGGTTGTAGTAAGGAGAATTTTAGAGAGCAATCTTCCAAATCGTACCTACTTTTACCAGGCGATATCATTCTGAAATAAAGATGTGCATTTCAAAAACTAATTTAACTGAAGGCAATCCAAGCTTAACTATTAAAAACACGACTCAGACCGATGTATGACTCAAGTTATAATATAAATGAATTCTAATGATATTTCATTTTTTAAGAGTTAGATTATTATGAAAACGGTTTAAAGGACTCAACTTAGCGTATATATAGTGTTGCTGTATTTGTTGCCAACATGAGTTGATGTTCTTCATTTACTCACTTATGCTGAGCTAGAGTTAACCCCTAGTAACCTAGCCCTTTAAAGTTTGCTCAGTATCCTAGTGACTGGCACGCCTCACTAAAACTGTTATTAAATCTTAACCACTTGACTTTTCAATATTTCTTATTTTAGAATTCATTGGTAAACGCCAAAGAATAATTATTCATTTAAAATAAAATTAACAAGCAAAGATAGGAAACAAATATTTCTCAGATTTTTTAACTATTTGTGCAAAAATTGATATCCTAACTTAAAGTTGTGTCTCTCTTATTTTGAGACACCCTGTATATTTAAATAAATGTTCATAATATATATTGTCATTTATCACTTTTTTTTATTTATAATTGTTTGCAATTATGATGAAAATTAAAATTCATGACAGACATCTTCCGAAACGGTTTAAAAATAGACTTATATATTTTTTCATGAGGACTGGTCCACATTGACCACTCCCTGGTTACTAGGGCTAAGCTAGTAAGCAATTGTTGACTGTTAGTACTTTTCATTCATTGACTTTTTAAATTTTAATCACATTTATCACAATCATCATTTCAATATAGGCTAAGTCAAGACTTCAAAACCATTTTCTTGTAATCTAAATCACAGAAAATGACACATTTAAAGTGTTTCAATTATATAATAACTTGAGTCATTCCCCACTCTCATTTCTATTTGTAATAAAAGCGTAAAAAAGCTAGGTTTTCCTGTATTATCCTCCTGTTTGAAAGTCACCGATTTTCGACTAAGTGAAATCATTCAGTGGAATGACAATAGAAACAATATGAGCTGATAGAAGAATTCGAGTTTAGATGTTAGGCAGATGCTTCCATTCATCTAATATATTTTTAGGTTGACGAACACTTAGCCGAATAACATTTGGCCAAAACACATTTGGCCGAACGTAAATTTGGCCGAAATATCTTTATTTTGAAAGATAGAATTATTATTTAACATAATAAAAATAATAACTTCAAATAACATAATAACCATTAATAACAAGTTTAAAAGTATGAAGAGAAGATTTTCTCCACTCTTTATATTTGCGATGAAATCCATGATTATGATAGAATTCAAATTTTGGAGCAATATATGCTTGTAGTTCGTAATATGGGTACGCATTTTGCACACATTAAAATTAATTTTCCTTGCTATACAATAACATTAAATTCACTGGAAATAGAAAAAAAAAATTTGTTGAAAAATTAAACGGAGGCGACAGTTCGTAACATAGATAGACATTATGTTCATAGTGAAATTTAATTTCCTGATTATAAAATAACTTTTAATTCTATGAAAATAGATTTAAAATTAAATTAAACGGAGGTTGCAGCTCGTAATCAGGATTTACATTAAATAAAAGTCTTTCGGCCAAGTGTCCGTTCGGCCAATTGTCTTTCGGCAAAATCTACTTTCGCACAATTGTCTTTCTGCAAAATGTCCTTCGGCCAAATGTCTTTCGGCCAAGTGTCCCTGCACAATATTTTTCATAGCAAGTGCACGCAATAATTCATTTGTAATTTCAAACAAATTATCAAAATCTAATTCTTACTTCATACGTAATGGCATTGTGTTCAACTGAAGTTAAATAATACATTAAATATCTAGTTTTATTTTAACGGTTACTTATATACTATTTCTCTTTTGTTTTATCTTTTACTTTATTAAAAAATATCCTGGTATAACATTTCACAGTATAAGTTAACCGACAAAGAGTACGTAGAACAATAAATTCACGACTCTCCAAGCAATCGTATAATGAGCATTCTTTATGGACAGTAAAATGTTCATTTAACCTGTTGAGCTTTAGCACTTGAACCAATAATGATAAAGAGTTACGTGTAAAAATGAGACAGGAATTAACGAATGTTTGACTTGCAATTCGTTATTTCAGTTATAGCTTACGGTGTGAATCCAGTAATTTAGAACATTTTTTATCTGTGAACATGTTAACAAACGGGGGAATGAATTGGAATTGCATGATGTATCTTATAATTTCTTGCAGTAATAGATAGTGTATTGGAATCATCAAAAAGCCAATAGTACGAACCTTTACTATACGAAATTTATTTTTTATGATTCACGGGTAATTAATTTAGATACATGTCCTGTACTTTATTGCAATTTAAATGTTCTTAAATGCATGTTTTTTTTGTAAAGTACAATAATGAATTTGCTGAATGCTGAACTAACACTATCAATGGAATTTGTATGTATCTTTTCCACTACCTTAAAACGAGTTACTTCATTGTATCCTATCTGTTAACATTTTCTATGTTTAATTACCACAACATTTTTTAAGGGTTACTATAGTGATCATACCATCCTCAGCTACGAACAATCCTTTGCCATGAACAGATCAAAAGATCGTAGTAGAGGAGCTCTACAGTATGGGGATTGAATGACTTTTTCATAAGGATTCATTCCAGGTAACATTGAACCAACATTGGCAATGGTATAATATTATTGGGATAATGTTGACCCAAGAAACAAAACTACCTAAACAAGAGTAATAAATAACTAAAAACGAATGAATAAATATTAGAAACTATTAACTTGAAAATCTTAACATTTGAAAAAATAACGTATACTGTAATAATTATTAATTAAGTTCCATAATACTAGAGAAAAGAATAATTAAATTATTAAGTTATTAAATTATTATTAAATAATTTTTCCAAATATTATTAAGAGGACAGTGAAAAATGATATATTATAGCTATTAATATTCTAACAGTTTAATGCTGAGAGAGGTTTTACACTCTTTTCTTTGCAGCCATAATTTTTTCTTGGTAATTTTTCAGACGAGCATTTTGGATTGGTTTCAGTAGAGATCACTATACAATATGTACCTTTTATTATTACAGACCATTTATTTATCTAACCCTTCCAAAAATAAAAAAATCAGAAATTCCGAATAAAATAGGAAAAAAAATCAGAAAAATTCCAAAATAATCATTTGAAAAAAAAATTATTATACTTATTATTTGTTATGATGTCTTTCGATTTTCACATTGGACAGGTTGGACAGAAATCCACACGTAAAAATATAATTTCTATAAAGAACTAGAGCTTCTTAAAATAAAAAGTAATCTCTACATAAAATTCTAGCTTCATAATGTCTACCATCGTAATAATGACTTTGCAAGTACCAAGGGTAACGAGTTGGAAAATGTCCCTATGTACACATAACAGTAACGAAGTAGAAAATTTAAATTTAGACTCTAATTAATTATTGCGGCAGCTTGTTCATTATAGCAGAGGGGATTACAGTGGAATTACTTTTAGTAAATGCAGAGTGAAAAACTTAATATTTTGTTAACTTGGTTTAGATCAATATAATCATGAGAGTTTTATCAATTATTTTTTTAACAGTGAACCATAATTTCAATTTCTGTAACCGTACTGAACTTATTATTGTAATGAAAGTAAATTTCAATAATATTCAATAATGATGACAAATAAAAAACACAAACAATTTAATCCAAGATTTCTTACTGTCTTAACAGCATACATTTTATACAATAATTTTCCATTTAATTACTTAGTCTTATACAATAATTTTCCATTTAATTACTTAGCTTACAGCATTTTGGCAAAGTTTCAAAGCTAATGAGGCAGTTAAACAATATAGATTTTATCCATTACATTGTCTCTACACTTAATCTCCCTTCATATTTGGTCAAACAGAATATCTTACTAAATAATCAGACTCTTTAAGAAATACGTAAAATTATAATTTCAGAATCTAATTTTATTTGAAATTGTCAATTGTTAAATTGATCAAATTTTCGTAGATACTCACCCAATTAATCATATTATATGAGGAACTGATATATAAATTATTTGAGTATGAGTTAATGTACTAAAATATACAAGCAGAAGTATATGTAGTTTAACGGTAAAGACCCTCTAAAGTCTTCAATCCTGGTGCCTATGCTCTAACAGTATCATCATTGAGGGTAAGTCAACCAAATGCCACAGTTTCCAATTAGGATTTTAGCAGAACAATCAATTTGTTTACCGATCTGCAGAAAGACAAACACACGTCAGCTTTCTTTCCTTCCGATCTATTAGGTGTACCACCATCCAAAAGATAAACCCTATATGTAGTGAATAGTTGTTAACTGAAACATTATACAAAGATTCAACATGTGAAAATGTTTTTGTTGGTACCAGATTAATCAGGTATCGAGTAATACTTTTTTTTCAGTTGATTAAAAATGCTTAATGGGAGAAACTCCTTGAATCAATTACATGATATGTCTTCTGATCATTTGTGTATAGTATTGCTCTCTTCCGCCTTGTATTCATCTTCATATCAATGAGTTTTATTATTATGAATAAGCTTAAATAGCTATTATATTGAATATTCTAATATACATTTTCACATATACTTCATCATCACTAGTGCGATTTAACTTCCAAAGAAATATGTTCCTCATACAGATTTCTTTGCTTAACATCAACCTTAACTCATTAGTAATGTACTCATTAGTAATGGTGATAAGGAGTGACGTCACAGTTCTCGGAAAGTGAATGAACATAGGTCATGATTGGGGTTGTGACAATATGCTTTTAAAATCATTGATCCGAAAATATTATAGACGGAGTGAATAAGGAATATTAAATCATTCAAGACCAGCGGTATACGGTATTCGATACAATTTCATTTCATTTCGCCTGTGATAATCTTGGGATCTATGATTTTAAAAGCATATGGTCACAGCCCGAGTCATGATAAGTCAATCAAAATTTCAAATATGTCATATTGGTACATGGCCTATTTTAACGCCCAATTTCCGCCGAGTACTAGAACTGTCCTGTACTTGTCTTTCCGAGTACTAGGATTGAGTGATAGTTAATAAACCTATTTAAGAACCATAAGAAGATAATTCTTAATTTTGTGTAATGATCACATTCATTCTATTAAAATGCATACATGGCAAATTCCAGTGAAATAATTACCATAGACGTATTAAAATGCATATTTGGCAACTCCCACTGAAATAATTACCCTAGACACATTGAAATGCATACATAGCAACAGCGAGTGAAATAATTACCCTAAACATATTAAAATACATACATGGCAACTCCGAGTGAAATAAATACAATGAGCATAATAAAATGAATACGTGGCAACTTCCCAGTGGAATAATGACCATAGACGTATTAAAATGCATACATGACAACTCCGAGTGAAATAATTACCCTAAACATATTAAAATGAATACATGGCAACACCCAGTGAAATAATGACCATAGACGTAATAAAATGCATGCATGGCAACTCCGAGTGAAATAATTACCATAAACATATTAAAATGAATACATGGCAACACCCAGTGAAATAATTTCCATAGACGTATTAAAATGCATAAATGGCAACTGCGAGTGAAATAATTACCATAGGCGTATTAAAATACATAAATGGCAACTGTGAGTGAAATAATTACCATAAACATATTAAAATGCATAAATGGCAACTCCCAGTGAAATTATTACCATATTAGTATTATAATGCATACATGGCAACTCCGACTGAATTAATTACCATAAACATCAGTTGCCAGACGTTTAACGACACTCCTAACTTTATTTAGGTCTTGTTTTCTTCCTCTAAGAAAGCATTCGCATAAAGATGGCAAATGAAGACACTGGAAAGTGACGGAAAGGAACACATTTATAATTTCTCTTAGTCAAAAAACAAACTTTTTAAACTCCACTAATTCGCTAAGAACGAAATAGTCAAATCGGATAGTATTTTGAAGGTCTACTCAGGTGAATTTATTCAATATTATATAGTATGTATCCTTTTGAAGGCAAAAATGTTATAAATATTTGAAACTTTATTATGGAATATGATTTTAATATTACAAATATATTTTAACATATTTTAAAATGAACAATGAATACCATTGAAACTCTGGTAAGTTACGAGTTAATTTGTTACTTACCCAAAGCAGTCTTTATTTAAAACAAATTTTGGTGGAACATAATACCTCTAACATTTCAATAATAAATTCTTACCACCTCTACAATTTCAAAAAATAAATTTTTATCACCTTAACCATTTTCAAAATAAATTCTTACCACCTCTAACATTTTCAAAATATATTCTTACCGCCTCTACCATTTCCAATATAAATTCTTACCACTTAATACCATTTCCAAAATAAACTCTTACCACCTCTAACATTTCCAAAATACATTCTTACCACCTCTAACATTTCCATAATAAATTCTTACCACCTAATACCATTTCCATAATAAATTCTTACCACCTAATACCATTTCCAAAATAAACTCTTACCACCTCTAACATTTCCAAAATAAATTCTTAACACCTAATACCATTTCCAAAATAAACTCTTACCACCTCTTACATTTCCATAATAAATTCTTACCACCTAATACCATTTCCAAAATAAACTCTTACTACTGTAGTAAAGCAAACACAGCAATTGTGTATGCATTACTATCATCACTAACCTATATGATTGTAAGTAAGTGACAGTCAAATCAGTTACCGATTTGCTCTCGTGAGCTACACACCTATTCTCCTGTTCGTAGTTATTTGAGACCTTAACTTGCGAGCGTTCTAGAGGAGATATTATTTGTAATAACATGTGCTTGACCAATGAATATAATCTCTTTAAGTGTTAATTACTTTACCATTATTACCCTTAAATACAGTTAAGCTTGGACCAGAGGCCTGAGGTCGGAACCATAGTGGCAAGTTGGTTCTAGGGCATGGTACCATGAGTATTTAGTAGAAAGAGATTTATAAAGAGAAAGGAATCTGAAAATACCACAAAGTAAGATCCTAATCACTTAAGAGCCCATACACTGAGACGTTATAGTGAAGCAAACTAAGTACGTCACACTACCTCTAACATTTCCAAAATAAATTCTTACCACCTCTAACATTTCCAAAATAAACTCTTACCACCTCTTACATTTCCATAATAAATTCTTACCACCTAATACCATTTCCAAAATAAACTCTTACTACCTCTAACATTTCCAAAATAAATTCTTACCACCTCTAACATTTCCAAAATAAATTCTTACCACCTCTAACATTTCCATAATAAATTCTTACCACCTAATACCATTTCCAAAATAAACTCTTACCACCTCTAACATTTCCAAAATAAATTCTTACCACCTCTAACAATTCCAAAATAAATTCTTACCACTTCTAACAAATCCAAATTAAACTCTTACCACCTCTACCATTTCCAAAATAAACTCTTACCACCTCTAACAATTCCAAAATAAATTCTTACCATTTCCAAAATAAACTCTTACCACTTCTAACAAATCCAAATTAAACTCTTACCACCTCTACCATTTCCAAAATAAACTCTTACCACCTCTAACAATTCCAAATCAAATTCTTACCACCTCTACCACAACTAAACTAAAGTCTGAACTGTCAAAGGGTGCTCTTTATTTACGCACGAATCAACTGACCGGAACTGCAGCTTGGAATTTGACAGAAGGGAGTATAGCAGTACTCGGGTAGTGGTGGTTAACACAGGTCATGTTAGGTCAATGAGAAATTACTAAACGTCAGATTGGTTAATGATATATCATGTGAACACTCACTTCCCGAGTACTGTGAGTGTTAGAATATTAAGTTACAATTTTATCCAATCCCTAGTCTGTAGAAATATATTCTATCAAATTTTCCTTGCGTTAACCGTTATCATCGAAGTACATTTGGGGGTATTAGTATATAAAATTATTTTAAATTTATTGTCCTAAAATCCACAAAAACATCTTAGAATTTATTGTATATATGAGTACAGAGTTTCAAAACCGTCGCTTCAATAATAAAAAACTTTTCAAAATCTGGGAAATAATCATCTAACACAGGATGTTCAATAAACTTAAATTTTGAAGTAAACCTTAGACTGCTAGAAATTGTCATATGAAACAGGGTTATTGGCCAATTCGCCGAAAACTCATTCGTCGAAAACACATTCGCCGTATGACACATTCGCAGAAAATATGACAATTACTAGCAGTCTAAGGTTTACTTCAAAATTTAAGTTTATTGAACATCCTGTGTTAGATGATTATTTCCCAGATTTTGAAAAGTTTTTTATTATTGAAGCGACGGTTTTGAAACTCTGTACTCATATATACAATAAATTCTAAGATGTTTTTGTGTCGTGACATTTTTTCGATTCGACCCATAGAAAACGAGGTATTCAAATTTCAAATGAGCTATTAATCTGTAAATCACGGAACTATTTTCCTCCAATAAGTGAAGATTTTGGTATAAACCCCAAAATTAAAGTGTTTTTTCCTCCAATTAGAAAAGTTTCAGGAAATTTATCCCAAAAATCCACGAACCATTCCTACTCAATAAGTAAAGCTTTATGTATTTATCCCTAAATGCCCGAACTCCTTTTACCCAATAAGTAAAGTTTTAGGTATTCATCCCTAAATCCCTGAATTTTCTCATGTCTAACAAGGCCCCACAATCACAAAGTTTGCATCACAAACAAAAATGTTTTGGTGACAGTTATGCAAGGTTCAATGGAAAGTTTTAATTGGTGCTTTGGAAGATGTTTTTTTCAATGGAAAATATATGGCGAGATTATTGACAGAATATTAATAAAGGAATTTTGGGGAAAGGTGAATAATAATTTGATTATTTCACTCTGATGAGTAATGAGACGGTTTTAGAAATCGCTTAAACAATTACTAATAAATAAATAATGAAACTTAATTGATATAATATATTAGCAGGGTAACTACACAATTACCGTATGCTCACAGTTAGCGTACAAGAGGCATTAATATAAGTCATTAGCCAATCTGAATGTTGAAACTTTTGTTTTGAAACACCCATGCTACGGTAACTGTTAGGTGTCGGTAATTGAGTAGTTACCCTATTTTCTATTCATTTGAGAGAAATTCATCATAAAGCAAAGGTTAGTATTTAATATTTTATATAGAGATATTTATATCTCTCCCTGATATTCTCATATTAGACAATTTAGTCTAACTTTAAAGTTGCAAAAAGTACCTTGTCTCAGTAGAGTTTCAGATTGATGAATAATTTATATTGTGTAACAGATTAACTGTCATGGGAATAGATAAGAGATATCTATGATAAAACAAGAGGGGTAGCAATCGCAGTTTTTTGTATCTCTGTCTCTCATAGAATCTCGTTAGCATCACATTTGTGCGAGATATGAATTTTTCATCAGCCAAAAGTAAACCAAAGGAAGAGTGTGGAAATTGATATTCATGTTGGTGTGATTTGGACTCAAAATGAATTATCTTCTTGAAGCGATGAAGAACTGCCTGAATACTGAAACTCTTGTTTTTTTTACTTCGAAAATAATGAAATGGAGTTGTAGTTAGGTAATATCCGTGTGCAAAATTCTGATGGAATAGGACTCCTGTGTAATGAAAACCCGTATGGTGAATGTAGAGTCCTCAGTGAAAAAATAGCCTCTATAGTAAATAATTTTTCTCCAGTCTGCCATAGAATGGCCATCATTTTTTAATCGGATGGCCATTCATGGCAGACTGAAGAAAGTTTGTTCACTATAGAGAGTAGCTCCTTACTCAGTCTGAGTCAGTACTTTATATTCACTATTCAGGATTTCATTAAATAAGAGCTCTAATGCAGTAATATTATTAAGATCATTACTGATCTGCTTATAGGAACATAGTGATATATTCTTCTGGATAATCTGAATCAACTATTACTGTTTGGTAAATCGTTGTTTTACTACTGTATATTTTTATTGATGTAGCTAATTTTCAAACCAACTGAGTGTTATTGAGATGATGAAAGTTCTTATAAAGCATCAAGTATAGCAATATAGCAATATATTTTCATGAGAATTTTCCAGAGAACAGATCACCCAAACCTCAAATTTCAGTTCTAAAGATAATTTTCTATTCAGTAAAACTTAAATTCTTTTTCCTATATAAAACACAAAGTCTTGACTATAACTATTAATAATTAGTCTAAATAGAACACGTTTCAAAAAGTCTAATTTCTTTTTTACTATTTTATGATGATGCAGCACATGCTACAGTTTGAATTAAATATTCCATTGCAAACGCAGCCACTTGAGTAAAAAGTATAATTACCTAATTTACTCCGTGCTCACAATGTCTGCCTTCATGAGAATTAATATAACTGTTAATTTATATGTCGGGGAAGCGTTATTCATATTTTATGGAAGATTTTAAGGCAAGGTAAGGAATGCAGTATATTTGATGGATGTAATAAATTAAAACAAAAATAATTGATTGAATCTAAAAACTGTCAACGGTATAGGTATGGGTATTATTAATTGTCATTATTGTTATTATTATTATTAATGTTCCTAGATTTAATCCCAATATAGGTGAAATTTTCGATTTTCAGATAGGGAGATTCGATATGGCAATGAATAAAATAAACAAAATTTCAATAGTTACATTCAGAATAATATTTCAAATTAATCATAGAATGATTATTTTTCATTAGGTTAAAAAATTATTATGCTATTTCATTAATTTCAACAAATGGAGATAAAAGATTTATTGCTTCGTGATTCAGTTAGTCAAATAATTATTACCCACATGCGACTTCCTTCGTGTTACAAGACGATAATTTTCTAGAGTATTGAAGCCTGCTTCAACTTCTTCCTCGCTTATAATTTGTTCAGACAACTAAAAAAAACATCGCCGCAGACATGTCGAAAGCACGTCACGTTTCAGAGCAAGAAATCATCCGCTACTTCCCGTACAGAAAACTTCACCATTCAGAGTACTACATTGCTATTCTAGTAAAGACTTTGGAGTGTTATGAAGACTTGTGGTGAGCCTTAGACTCAGTCTAACATTTGATACACAAGAAATGAGGGAAATTGCTTCAGCTGTTCATAAATTGAGGGGATAAATCAACAGTGATTCAAGGAAAGTTTCTCTTACAGTTGATTAATTATAACATTGTTCCTAGAAGTTTAGATAAAGGATCTGAGAGACTACTTAGAGAACAGTTTGTAATAAACCCGATAATATGGTCTCCCTTCCAAATATTATTAGATTTTAGTTTCATCATTGTATCCATCGTACATCTAAGCGTTTAATCTGAAATACATGGGGTGAGTTCCGAATCATCGACCGGTTTCATACTTTCAATCGTGTACGTGAAATAATATAATAATTATTTAACTTTCATTTTAATTATCTTTTTTTTTTCTTATATGATCGAGAATATGAACCCCGTAGATAATTCGAAACGTCTTACTCTACATATCCATACACCTACTAATATCAATAATAAATAACTGTATGATGGGAAGAATTGAAAGATAAAAGAACTATGTATATTGTTAACTGATGAATTTTTTGTGCAGAGAATATTGTGCATACTGAAACGGACAAATAAGAACTATTTGCCTGAATGAGAAAGTTGTAAAACGTACTGTTTTGCATGTGGTAAAATGCATTATACTTGCATGGGCTGAAACTATAGAGATTGTTAAGATTATAACTATGAGAGGCTATAGAGATGTAATTGCTAATACATATTCATCACTAGTACTTGGTAGGTAATTTACAAGAAATGTTTGCTTATAAGGAAGTTATTTTTTTATTTCAATTCAAGTAGAGTGACAAATTTTTAAAATAATAATTTGAACTTGTACACAGTTTTGCGTAGGTATATTGAATTTGTAGAAATACAATTGAGTTATTTGAAATAATATATTTGAGTTATATGAAAAAAGATATTTGAGTTATTTGAAATAATATATTTGAGTTATATGAAAAAAGATATTTGAGTTATTTGAAATAAGATATTTGAGTTATTTGAAATAAGATATTTGATTTATTTGAAATAAGATATTTGAGTTATTTGAAATAAGATACTTGAGATATTTTATTATAAAATCAAAGGTTACTAACTCATTGATTGGCTATGGGGATTGATCAATTTCACCCCAAAGGTCCAACCCCCCTGCCAGGTCATCAAATTATCATGAAGTGCTGCACAACAAACTATCGGATACTAAGAATAACATTACAGTCATATATGTTGATAGTTTTCATTATATTATTATTTAAAAGTTATTTGTTCAACTCTATACTGTATTTTCTGTGTCCAAAAGAAGACAGAGCACTAACATTTAAGTGTCCAAACCCTAGGTTGCTTCTCCTCCTTGCTGATCAATCATAGAAGAGTTAATTTTGAAAACCTTATCCGTAGTAATATTAATCTTGCAGCGCTGTATAGATAGAAAATTGTGCGCTGCTTACTATATTTTGAAAAATTTTGACGGCAAGAGATAACCTTTTAAGATGTACCGAAAATATCGTTGACTTGTGTCTTTTCGAATCAGTATCGTGGGATTTTTATTATATTTATATTTTGAATGATTCATCTAGATTTTTAATATGGAATTTTTAATTCTGTTAACTTTTAGGTTTTATGAGATTTTATTTCTTTTAGGAACAAACTCTTTTCAATCATTTAGTACCTGTATGGTATTTTCGTTTATGTAAAATAGTGAAGTGAATAATATTGTTCATCGTTTACTTATCTTGAAACATGATATTATCCAAGAGTATCCTAAGTGTGTAAAAATATGAATTAAATTAGTTTTTCGATCGACAATTTTATACGATAAGGTACACGCGTCCAGTGAAACAGCCAAGACGTAAGTAATAGAGTACACTCGTCCTGTGAAACAGTCCAGATGTAAGTAATAAAGAACACACGTCCTGTAAAATAGTCCAGATTAATGTAATAAAGTACAAAAGTCTATGAAACAGGGTTATTGGCCAATTCGCCGAAAACTCATTCGTCGAAAACACATTCGCCGTATGACACATTCGCAGAAAATATGACAATTTCTAGCAGTCTAAGGTTTACTACAAAATTTAAGTTTATTGAACATCCTGTGTTAGATGATTATTTCCCAGATTTTGAAAAGTTTTTTATTATTGAAGCGACGGTTTTGAAACTCTGTACTCATATATACAATAAATTCTAAGATGTTTTTGTGTCGTGACATTTTTTCGATTCGACCCATAGAAAACGAGGTACTCGAATTTCGAACAAATTTCAAACAGTGTGTAAATTAATAAATGGATACTACAATTTTGTAGCTATGACATTATGGTTTTTTGCATTCGATTTTCCACAAAATTCTCTACAAATTGAGTAAGCGTTTTTTTTATTTTTCTAATTGGTTTTCAAATTATTAAATTTTTTATTAAAACAAAAAATAAATTGAAAAAATAGAAATTTCAAAATTCAATTTTTTGAAAAATAATCTGAAAATCAAATAAAACTCTTCCAGAGTTTGTAGAAAATTTAATGGAGAATCAAATGGAAGAAACCAAAATGCCGTAGCCTGTACCAAAAAAAGCCTTAGGCTTTTGAATTACATGATTTGTAGATATCTGAAGTAACGAGTAATCTCCCATTCAAAATTTGATAATCTGGCACGCAGCATAATACTCTCGCGAAGGTCTGTGGGTAACTGAGGAATATTTCTTTGCAAACCTTAGTGGGCGTGTTATTAGTGGTAGGTTAGATACCAGACATAGCGAGATGATTAATTATTACGAATTATAATTGGCTGAGAGACGGATTTTAGAGTATATATTGACTCCCCTCTTTTCCCTTTCTCCCTCTCCCCAGAGGGGTTAGAGTTACACGATTCCTCTGGTATTTTGCACACTCTATAAGAAGGTTATAAAGCAACTATTTACACAATATAAAAAAAATGATTCAATTTTGAGATTTCTTCGGGGACGGTCCCCTTAAAATTTATCAATTTTTTTATTAACTATAAATTAAACGATAATTAATTGTCTGGTTTCAATGCCGTATAAATACTTTTTCTTAGTCTCATTATAAAAGTTTATAAATAAATTAAGTGGAATTCATTAAATAATAAATATTTAATCAATTTATTCTAACATAAACTTTACTATTTTTTTAAAAGGAGTTGCTGAACAAAATTGATTTTGACTTCCTTTTTGTACTCAAATACAATTCTCCATATTGTCAATATTTTATAAAAGGAATAGTTATATGAATATTATTAAAACATAGAAATATATCTGTTTTAACTGTAGCTTCAATAGTTGTTAAAATATACAAATTTGAAGTTGGTAGACTTTTTGTGGGTCACCCTGTATAGTGAAAGCTTCACGAGCGACTCACAGTAGCGGACTGATTCTACAATGTATATAGAAGGATTAAAATAAAGTGAGACCAACACAAAAAAAAAAATTTCTTGTGTAACTGTTTATAATTGTACACAGAAAATGAGATTAACATAGAATTAATAAACTGTCCCAAATAATGCAGCAATAACTTTATATATTAGTTAATTAATTAAGTTGAAGTAAATACCACAAAGTTTAACCAATAATTATGTAGAATATTGTAAAGAATTTAAACACTTATATGTAAGTATATCAATATGTAATTTCATCTTGACATATGAGATAAATTTGTTTATCTTTTTAATAATCATTTTTCTTTCGGCGAAGGTGTCGTTCGGCGAATGTGTCGTGCGGCGAATGTGTTTTCGACGAAAGTGTTTACGGTGAATGCGTTTTCGGCGAATAGACCGGTCACCATGAAACAGTTCAGACGTATGTAAAAAACTAACATACGTCCAGTGAAACAGTCCTTACGTATGTAATGAACTAGCATATACGTCCAGTGAAACTTCCAGACGTATGTAATAAAGTACACACGTCCAGCGAAACAGTCCAGACGCTTCTGACAAAGTACACACGTCCAGTGAAACAGTCCAGACGTTTGTAATAAAATACACACGTCCAGTGAAGCTGTCCAGACATATGCAGTTGACTTCAGAGACTAGATTCAATTAATGCAAAGCTATATGGTAACATTTCTCTTGACTCCAGTCACTGAGCCAATTAACAGTTAGGTGTTGACAGTTGTCTACAGATTAAGGACAGTAACTCAGTTAGGTAGCAGTTCTAACTTACAGTCTGTTTATATTAATACTCTGATAGCTTTCTAAAAGTTAATATTCAATTCATTTTAATCATGTCCAATTTCAATGGAAATTTAAAATTTGTTCATTATTTATTTTAAAGTTTTAAAATATTTCTGAAACAATTGAAAAGTAATCTGTTGTATCTTTTATAGATTAATTCTATGCATTGAATATCTATATCTATATTTGAATTAAAGGTATTATTTCTCCATAATTATTATGTTTTAAAATACTATCAGTAATGTTGATTGAGTATACGTAAAAAAGTTTATTGTTTATTCGTTACTTAAAACGTATAGATTTAAATAAAATGAAGTAAAAATTAACTTCAAATAATATTTAAATAACAATATTTAAAGAATCTATTCAATCCAGCATTGCTGTTACATTCTAAAGTATAAATGTTTTTCTTTTGTAAAGACTTATTCAATTTGAGACTATTATTCCTACCCTCATTTACGAATCAACACTTGAAGGCATTCGTCCATTGAGTTCCGAGTTAACACTGAAACAATGGCGGATATTGTACCATTCTTAAATTGAGAAAAAAATAACAATATAGGCAGTTATGAATATTATGGAGAAGAGTTTCATATTAAGCAGTTATCCAAAGAGGGAAAGCTATGGTTGGGCCATAGATGAATGATTGGAAGCAATCTTTATTGAAAAAATATGGATATGATAATAATATATGACATATAATAAAGATAAATACATTTTGATAAATCCTATAATTAAATCAATAATCAATAGCCCCTTAAACCGATCAAAGCAGTTCATGAGCATTTTCTAAGTACTGCCCCTACCTAATCTTCTATGGCCCCACAATACCTTTCCTCTCTTAGTTAGACACAAATCAACCACAAAAATTATTCTATTTAATGCATGGGTAGAAATTTTATCCATTACACTACTGAAATGCTTGTTTATTTAGACTCTATATTTTCCATGTGCTTTTGCTCAGGGAAAAATGTCTCTCGAGACGACATTATCACAATATAGTGGTAATGTTCTATCAATGCTCGTAACACTGTCCCAATATAGTGGCAATGTTGTAACTATGCTCGAAACATTGTCCCAATATAGTGGCAATGTTGTAACTATGCTCGAAACATTGTCCCAATATAGTGGCAATGTTGTAACTATGCTCGTAACATTGTCCCAATGTAGTGGCAATATGGTAACAATACTTACAATTTTGGCCCAATGTAGTAGGAGTAATGTTTAAACAGTACTGGCTATATTGTCCAAATGCTGCTTTGAGAAAAATTATTTCCCGGAATCGTGTCTCTCATTTAAATTATTAACTCTTGTGCTGTGACACCAACTAAGATCTAAACAACTGAAATGATGTGTTTTAACATCTCAGCAAATCTCCTTCAATTATGAACATCAATTACCTCAACTGCAATCAACTTACATCAAAATAATCTGCCATCAACTCACATCAACTCTGCCCTCAACTGACATTAACTCTGCCCTCAACTGACATCAACTTTGCCGTCAATCTAACCAATCAGAAGACCAAACACAGTTAATTCTAACACTCCCTTATTATACCAACCATAACAGTGAACTATTATGTTCATGATTATATGAAATAATCATGAAAATATCATGAACTTGTGTTCATGATAATTGGAGATTAACATGATATACTGTTTGTGATATGAAATTACAGAAAACTAACATAATTTTCTATACATGATGATATGAAATTACATGAAAATAACGTAATATTGTAATCAACTGTTCATGCCGATTAACTTCATGATTATATTGATTTAATAATTAATAAAATAAACATTATTATGCACTATTTTACATTCATCATATTATATATCAGCTTTCCCAAATCTCAGTAACAATTATTTAATTTAGTATTTTTTGTATAATGTTCTTAAGATTACTAACTCATTGGTTGGCTATGGAGATAGACAAATAGGTGTGAAGGTGGCCATGTCACATTCCAAGCTCCCATGTCAGGGCATTAAACAATCATGAAGTGTGCAGTTCAACAAACTAGAGGATACAACAAACTAGAATTCCTTAAATTTTAGACGGAAGAAATGTATCCTATTTTGGCACACAGGGCTTAATGACACCATCGTCAGTGACAAAGTTCTTTGATGCAGAAAAGCTACTCTGTGAAAACAGTCACCTAGTCAAGAATGTGACGAAACAGGGAACAAGCACTGGTGGATGTATTTGCAGATGGAAGAGATAAATGAAAATGAAGAAGTGACAGTAAATAAAGCCTATGAGTCTATCTAACAAAACAATGAGACCCCTTAGTTGTTGGAGCATAACAAAAGTGCTCTCCTCTAAAACTACAAGTAACGTTAACAAAATTATAAATGTTTCGAGCCAAATTAAGGAATACCACATCTCTTCTTCCCATTCACTACAAACAGTTTCAGGATAGAGCACCTGTGGTATCTCTATTCCATAAAGATTTCAAAATAGGAAATTAATTCCATTTCAATTTTCATCTCAACTAAAATTTAATTCAACTAAAATATATATCAATGAAGTACACTAACCCAATGTATGAATATGTACAAACAGCCACTATAGTTTCAATGAAATTTCCTTGAC